>DWTW01002700.1:0-10713 GCA_018246275.1 Papilio slateri
ACCACACACTCGTCAGCAGACAATACGGTCTCGGGATTCACTCTTAAGTCATCTATAAAACATGCTCGATGTTTGTATTAATCTTGAAATTTGCTTATTTGATAGAAGCAAATGAGCTTTCTTAGCACCCCCTGTACAGTTACAAGTCGACGCAGCGTAGGTAGGCTTCCCAAACGATGGACCGATGATCTGGTCAAGGTTGCGGGAGCCCACTGGACGAGGGCGGCAGGAGACCGATCACTGTGGCGATCAATGGCTCCCCCATGACTTTCAGCAGTGGACGAATATTGGCTGAAACGACGACGACGAGATGAGGTTATGCGAAGGTTTCAATACCTTGGTAGGAACACATTGCTATGCGTAAAAGTATCACCACCAGAAAAATGTAATGGTATTCACTTTAACGATAAATAAACGTAGTTCTATTTCCTCAAAATTTATTCAATGCATTGAGCAATGCATGAGCCTTTTTGTTCCCTTACACCGACATATATTAATAGTGTATCTATTTGTTACGTGCACTTCACATCTGCACCACCGATACTTGTGGTCTTTAAGAGGAAGATTCGGTATTGTAAGTTATGATTGCCTTGCACGAATTAATGTACGTAATTGAGATTAAAACGTCTAGATAAAGGAACGTATATGTTCCTTTATCTAGATGGTTAATACATAACATTTCTAAAAAAAAAACGAAAATTTGTTCATCTTTATATAATTTTCATCATAATCAGTAAACATTTATCTTTATTGGATATAATACAATCGGCTTTTGATATTAATTTTCGACTCAATTCGGTACGAGATTGTTTCTTTTTGTATATTTTCACAAAAGTGTTGTAAACGAAAGGTGAGAAATAATAAACTAACTCTATATATATATTTTTAAGACACGTCACCAGTTGGCGCCGTTAAACCATAAAAGCAAGCCATCCCGCTTAACTGACTTTTTTAAATTTCTTTTTATTTTTATTCTTTTTATTTTATATTTATTTCTCGTAAATTCGATTAAAACGCGAAGGTCTAAATCGAGTTTGTTGATATCAAATCAAATCTCAAAGCGACGTTAAAAATACTTTTATAAAATTTATACCAACAAAATAGAGAACATTAAAAAAATTGTGTATCTAATATTGTACAAACTTTATGAAATAGTAAGTCAGTACGACTTTAGATATGAAACGAAGGTCTTATTTGAAAACAGATGCAATAACTTTTGTGAATTTGAAGTTGAAGTTGATATTATTATTTTAGTAAGACACAATTCATATACATTCATACATTACTCACCAATTTTGCATTTATTATTGTAGCATACATTTAAAGTAAGTTATGAATCACAACGACTGGAATATTTCAAACGAATACTTTGAAAACTGGTACGAATTTTTATTTAATACAAACAAAGCTCTTACTTTGTTGTTGGAGTGAGTTATAACAGTACAGTGATGGATATCGGATTTTTAAGGCCTTAAATGTGTTTGCATTTTTAATTTGGTAAATTTCAAGAATTTGCACTCGAGTGGGACATATTGGCACTGCCTTGATGATATTTATCTTAATAAATAAGGTTTATGGGTAATAGTCTAATTACTCAAAATTAACCTTTATTTTTAAGTAATTTGACATATTCTCAATAGAAGTCTATGCATGTACTTTGATAACAATGAACGTTTGATTTAAGAAACCAAGGTTGCCTGCTAAACTTATCGGCCATAGTCGAGGCTATTGCCTACCTTATACATGTTTCTAATGACGTTCATTTAATTTCTTAATGTTTTCTATGTAAAAAAAAATCTTTCAATTTACAAACTTGTAGACGTTATTTGACCGGAAACATTCGGATAAAAATGATCAATTTAGTTAAAAAATGAACTAACGATACTTTTTAATGAGAGATTTTCTTACTTTTTTAAACAATTACTTATTATATTATTATTGAACCGACGGTAACCTTTTTTTTAGGTACTTCCCGTAAACATGGATGAGAACAATTTGACGATGACGTACAATGTCAGCTCGTTGTTACTGACGAGAAATCCATCAAGCGTCACGACTATGGTGTCAGTGAGGAATTCAAGCATCGCCAATAGTGCGTATGAATGGCGTTTTGTTCTTCCGCCATACTTTATCATTTTCATGCTGTCAATATCCGGGAATTGTCTAGTAATCACAACTCTAGCAAGCAATCGTCGAATGAGGACTGTAACTAACGTATATTTATTGAACTTGGTAAGTTTTTTCATTAACATTAAAACTGAGCGAAGTCCAGTACACCACTATTTTCGTTTTTAAATTAAAATACGGACATTTGCGAATCTAATTTTGACTTTTTCACAGCAAAGATTTTAAATGTTCAAATTTGGAATTTGCAAAAGTCCAAATGTGATTTCAAAAGACTGAATTTGATATATGAAAAAGTTTGTTGTAATACGAGTTCGAGTTTGAAGTTGAGAACCTATATTCTCAAGAGTATTATTAAAATAGAGACATTGGGAAAAAGTTTACAAAACCAAAAATTTGGAATAAAACGTCATTAACATATTTGTTTCATTATTTCAAGTATTTGTTATTATTGTAATATTATTTATTTTTAAAAGAATATTTTTAAAATTCACATTGACATATTTGATAAATAATATGTAATCTACATTTGCCACAGAATATGGACGACAAACAACAACATCCATCTTTTGAAATTGATGTCCGGATGGTGAATGCGAAAACAATGTCTAATCCTCTTTACTGTTATGTTTTAGGCGATTTCAGACTTTTTACTTGGCGTATTTTGTTTACCTTTTACACTGGTTGGACAGATATACAGACGATTTTTATTTGGGGCCGTTCTGTGCAAGTTGATTCCTTACTTGCAAGGTAAGCCGAAATTATATTACATATACAGTACTTTCGACCTGGACCACTTAGCGGGGGTAGTTCCCCCACAAGATGGACCAACTTTCTGGTCAATATTACTGTGGTTCACTGGGAGGCAGCGGACTGATTTTGTGCCAATCGTCCCATGCCTGGTGATCATGATGATGATGCCGATGGAGATGGTAATGATGATGATGATAATATGGTAATGATGGTATTTTCAGTAATACTCATATTAATATAAGAAATTATTTTGTTTCACCATAATTACAAAGGCATTTTTTTAGCCGTATCTGTATCGGTGGACGTGTGGACATTAGTGGCTATATCCCTGGAGAGATATTTTGCGATTTGCAGACCACTAAAATCGAGGAAGTGGCAAACACAGTGCCACGCCTATAAAATGATTGCAATGGTTTGGATGCTATCACTGGTCCTGAATGCGCCTATACTAATCGTGTCTACACTACAACCTATGAGAGGAAACGGTAAGAATTCAGAGTCTTTATGGGTTTTCCTTAGAACCGCACCTATCCCGATGTTCTATCAAAGCTTAGGATATCCCACCAAAGCGTTGGACGTTCCAGGAGACGGGTAGAAGAATCCTTCTACATATTTGTGAGGTCTACTACGATTACCAACGATCACTTTTCAGCTGACGGTTGCATGAATTATCTAAAACATTAATGCAATGTGTTCCTGTAGAGCTGTCCTCACTGCTATGGCAAAGCGCAGGAAAAACTGTACCAGGCTTTGGAATATCAACACAGATAAACGGATCTCTACAAACTAACAAAAGCGAGAGAGAGGAACACAAGAGATACAGTATATATAAAATGTGTAAAGGATGAAAAACTCAATATATTGACCAATGAAGAGGAAATAAACGAACGGTGGAAGGAATTATTTGAAAATCTGATGAATGAAAAATGATTGAAACGGTGTTCCACCAAGAACATCATACAATAAGACTGTGGTGAAAGAGATCAGTATGGATGAAGTTAAAAAGGCTGTGGGAGGTATGAAGAATGGAAAAGCAGTGTGGCTAAATGGCACACTTGCTGAAATATGGAAGGTCTTGAAAGAGGATGGATTGAAGTGGCTGGCTTTGTTTTCCGATAAGCTGTTGCAGGAGGAGGTGCAACAGTACGCTGATACCCATTTTTAAAAACAAACTGCAATAACTATCGAGGGATAAAGCTCATGTCATATATTATGAAAATTTGAGAGAAAGTGATAGACAGACGATAAAATTAGAGAGATATGTCTGGTGGGGGGAAAAACGGCCAACATATTCGCACGACGAGTGCACAAGAACTTGCACATGGTGTTCGTTGACCTAGAGAAGGCATCCGACAGGGTCCGACAGGATCTGTGATGATCTATGAAAGAACATCGAGCATCTAAAAAGTACGTGCGACTTGTTCGTACTATATATGAAAGAGCGAATACTCACATGAGGTGCGAAGCCGGAGTAACCGATAAGTTCAAGTTAAGGATTATGGGTTTACACCAGAGATCCGCTTTAAGCTTTTGTCTGGTCGTCCTGGTAATAAATGCATTGACACCGAATATATAATACAAGAGGAGGTACCTTGATGTATGCCGTTCGCCGACGACATTGTTCTTGTTAGGGAAAATGTGCTTGAGGTTCAATGTAGACTGGGAAAATCGCGGAACAAATTGGAGAGGGTTAGACTGAAGATTTGCATATCAAAAACGGAACACCTGTTCTGCAACTTCGGTGGTCTATCCAGCTGTCCCCATTGCCTTAAACGGTGTATCTCTTCTAGTCTTCTCCGATTTCCGGTACCACGGGTCATTGATCCAAAACGATAGTGATATTGATTGTGACGTGAAAAATAGAATAAATTCGGGATGGATGAAATGGCAACAGATCACAAGCTTAACACGCGACCCACAAGGCTCCTTAAAATAAAGGGGAAATTTACAAAACTATCGTAAGATCTATCATAATATATGGATCGCATGAAAAGAGGGTACATGCGGCAGAGATCGTAATGCTAAGATGAATGTGTGGAGTCACACCTTAAAGTAGCACCAGTAATAGAAAAAACTAAAACACCAAAAGGGTGGGATAGGCCTAAAAAAAAATGGATAGATTGCGTGAAAGATGACAAGATGAAGACGGGAGTGACTACTGAAATGAATATCAATGTAGAAGAAGAGACCTATTGTTCTGACCCCACATATAATTATGAAGGGGAAGGAAGGTAATTTTCCTGCACACTTGTCGGGATAATGGGTGATTCCACCGCGCCCTGATTTGAGAGAATTTTCATTTCATTTTTATATCCTCTTCAGTAACAGTATGAGTGAAAAATTACAATGCTTTCATTTATCACTCACAAATATTATTTTCAGTTATTGCGTTTAGTATAACACATACACACACACACACATACAACATAAACACCTTCTGTTAAGCCTTAAGTTACCTTACAACCTACGATATACGATCTATTCTTGCTAAGCGGATTATGTCATAATAAAACATTATAACTTTGTATTATAGCATTAAAGTAGCTAAGCAAAGTTGGTTCCGTTATTTATTTTAGCATCAAATTTATTAGGAACTTTATTAATGCTATTATCATTATTTTCTTTTCTTTACATAAACGTTAGAGACTCGTAAAAGTTAGGTTCCTGGTAATTTCCTAAAAATCTAATATTTGTTAATTACGACGATACTGTTTTTTAAGTTTAGCTAACCGAGATTTTTTAATAACTACTCTGTAAAAGTTCATTTACTCTTTTAGCGTACAAGTGCAGAGAGGTTTGGACCAGCTTAGAGTTGGAGCGAACGTTCAATTTGGGTTTGGATGCGGCTCTGCTTCTGGTCCCCTTTTTTATAATGTCATTCGCCTACTGTCTGATCGTCACCAAGCTGTGGCGAGGCATGCGTCATGAGATTCAGCACAACTTCAACTGGCAAAGGAATCGTAAGTTGAACGATTAAAGTTAAAAAAGAAACGAAAATAATATTGAGGATTTTATAACGCTGAACTGAGCTTAAGATACAGCAAAATTAATAATGTACAAGAGTGTAAATAATTCCTTCTTAGTTTTATCAATATCGCTTCAAATCTCTTTTTTTAATTTATAAGATATCTAATCATATTATATGAAATTAATAAAATTTAAGTAAATATGTATAATGTTGTATCCAATTGAAATTATAAGATCCCAGACTTAATAGTTTTAGTCTTACAAGTCTATAGAGCACGTACAAAATTTAAATAGTAGAGATTTTGTGTGAAATCTTATTGTTAAACACAGAAGAATTATTTTTATTAGAATCCCTGACAATTAGAAAAAGGTAGCTGTTGGATTATTATCTTATTTTTTTTAAAGTAAAAGTAAATTAACGTATTTAAAATTCTTACACTTTATAATATTAATACAAAAAAGTGAAAAAGTTGATAGAAGCATACCATTTTTAGTCACGAGAGAAGAATCTTGCAAAAGCAATCACTTACTCTCACGGACGCCGACTTTGAAGAGCAAGGAGAGAGACGTATGCTACAGGGACACTTGGGGCTCGAAGAGCTTAACTAAGGTAAAAAGTATTGCTTTTGATGTCAAATTGGGAAATGGATGAGGTAACGTTCTATCTAATTCACTTTTAACGTTAATATATTTATCTTCGCTTAGTGTAGGGATATGTTGCCAGGCTTTGTGGAGAGGGGCAGCTGAGAAAAAGGGAATACGAAATGTAATAAGATAGCCAGTCTTGTAGGTTTCCAGTAGATTTACGCAATACGAAGTGAAGCATTCATAAGCTTTTGCTTTTATTCTTCAATCTCCATTGTATTAAAACATATTGTTTTTATATTTTTATTAAACAATAACAGGAAAACAATTATGAACTAGAAGTTGAAAAGAAGGATCACACTAACTGCATGCACGCCGATATTGAATTTCGACATGTGGTGCGCTCAACACACATTGATAAAAGTATTGAAGCCAAGCGTAAGGTAAGGTCATTGAGTGATATTTGTCTGTTGTAACCTAGATGTGGTCAAGGTTTCAGAAGTTCACGTTCCAGTTTGTGGTGGTACTTGGAGTTCGTGCAGCAGTAAACGTCAGCTTGCTGACCATAATAAAGAGTACTACAAAATTATTTAACTAGTAATTTGGACTTACCTACTAAAGTAATATCTAGTAAAGTTGTCTACTGAGGTGAAAAGTGGTAGCGGTAGAGCCGTAGCAAGAACTATATTTTTTAATTTAATTTAAAAAATTGACGTTGTATATAAATTATTTAAAATTCTTCCGCGAGTATATACAAACGATTTGTTTTGTTGTTGCAGGTTATTCGAATGCTATTTGTTATAATCTTAGAATTTTTCGTTTGTTGGACGCCTCTGCATGTTATAAACACAGTAAGTTACTTTTTAATATATATTTTTTTAAATTAAACAGCGTGAAATTAGACTTATTTATTAGATGTATCATTTTCACTGAATGTCTTACTCTCTTTTGTCTGAATGAACTGATGCGTCACAAATTTCTTAAATTTCACGCCTAAGTACTTTACGCCAGCGGCCGCCTTGTTAAACTTATTTTTGAGTACTTCGATAGGAAGACTTAATCTGTGCTAGCATCAGGGATCGAATTCAGGTTCTCACATACTGAGGAATATAAGACATGTATCCGGTTACTAGGTATGTATCATGTATCTACAAATAAATACTTTATGAACTTTCTTTTTCTATTCGTATTTATCTGTAAATAATAAAATTTAAGGGAAGGACAAAATTGTTTGTACAGATATATTTTTCCTTCTACAGATTGCATTTGATCGTTACAGATTTATTTATTCTATCCTGACGAATTGTATCGGTACATTGGATCGAAGGGGATAGTGCTGCTCCAACTTCTAGCTTACTGCTCGTCATGCTGCAATCCGATTACGTATTGCTTCATGAATAGAAAATTCAGACAAGCGTTTATAAACTTATTGAAAACGTGCAAATTGTTCAAGTAAGTTATTTTTTAGGTGCATTTTTGGATTTGAAATGATTTTAAAATTCGATATTTTTGGATCATTAATTGACTAATCAAGAAGTGCACTGTAGAATCACAATATCACTTCTATATTAAGGCTACTTTGTGTTTTAATCTCAGAGTGACTTAGCCTAAATAATATTACTATGTCCCCTATTTAAATAATAAAAATCCATGATAACAGAATGACTGTGTTATTGCTAATTAAACTCGTTAATACGTCGTATTGCCCTGATTTTATATTCGAGCGGCCGTGTTGAAGTGTCAGTTGAAGTTTAGATCAAATTGTATTAACTCTACACTTTTAGTGTAGGTTTGTAGTGTGGGTTTGTAATAATATCTACAGGAATGAATAATCTGATATTATTGCTTTACAATTTAAATTAAATATATTTGGTTTAATATTTTCAGCATTTTGTTAAATAGGTACTTTCTATTTAGTTAGTTTTAACTTTTCTTTATCGAATGACACAAGTATCCAAAATAGTTCAATTGGTTTTTTGTTCGATGAGCGTAAATTGTTTGATTCCATCGTACGGTTAAGAATTAATCAAATTCCACAAGTGGCGATTTCTACTTTATAGTAAATAACTTAAAATATAGTTCAGTGGTGTACTCCAGTGTTCAAAATTAAATAAGTATCGCAGGCGCTGTTTCCCCGAGAAATGCGAGTGTGGTAAGCAAGCTACGCCGCCCCCCTCGAGCCAGGACGCCACTGCTTGCGTCGTAAGGGGCAGCCACACGGGACGCACAGGTACCTTAAATATTTTCATTATCCTTTATCTATTTTGACAAACCTTGGACTCAGATTAAGTCTAGATATCTTCTGTATGCTTACTATAATATTCCTGCTAGTTCAAATTATGAAGTAAGCAGAGATTACCACGGCTGCTATCGAGCGCCCCTGGTAACATCAAACAAATCTAAGCCGCAACCCTGAAGAGAGCGAGCCTTCCTTCACCATATGTTTACCGGGAGTAACCACGTGATCATCTATGAAGTCCCCCAATCGATTCTACAAGCCTCAGTTTGAGAGGCTCAGTACTAAAAGTTTTTTATGTAATGTCAATTATTTATTATGGTAGAGCTGGATGGACTGGAAGGAGAGGAGTGTGTTTAGCAGCGGCTCATACAGCGGCTCGCACAGCACGGCGCCGGGCAGCGGCGCGCGCCCTGCGCTGCCTGCCACCGTCGTCTCCCGCCCTGTCACACAAGTAGGTGTCCATTTCTTTGTATTACTCTTAATTCTAGTATTTAGACTTATCCGTGTTTTATTATTTGAACGGATGAATTTAATTTTCAACAAGCCCATAGCATAGACATACTTTCGGACGTATATATTTTCTTAATCATGGCTTTGAACAATATTTGCTTCCTTGAATATGATCGACCTGAATACTAAAGAATGCGACTTTTTATAACAATTCCATCTACGCCATTTTGATGTAGTGCAGTTCAAGAAAAGAGTAATAATCTACAGCCTCTTTGATATTGAAGATGTTCATGGGCGACAATGTTCATAGATTAGGCAAGCCGCTGTTCGTTTGACAGTTATGGTATAAAATGTAACTTTCAAATAACCTTATATCGATAATTCTCAGGTCATAGAGACAGGAGAAGAAGGGAGCCAATTTCTATACCGTATCACATGGCCAAGAACCGCTCAATCAAAAGGCAGCGTGCCCACACAGCCTCTTTATGAATAAAGTTTGATGAATTTATGGTGTTCGCACGGAACATAGTGATTTGTGCGTAAACTTAGTACGTGAACATTACCATTCGGTCTGTGAATTTATACTTGTATGAAATATTGGTGTTATGTAAGACGTGCAATGCTCAAAGGGACAATGCTCAAAATAAATAAACTTTGTAAAGTGTCGTGTTATTAAAAGAAGATTAAACTGATTGGTTATCATTTTAACTAGTAACCATAAATGCAAATATCTGCAATTGAAAATGAAATGTATAGTTGTTTAACAAGTAAGATTACCTTAATATATCGATGTTATAAGTAAACAATTAAGGCAGATACAACAGAAAGTGATATATTTAAAAATATACAATATGTACATACGTGTGTTTTTTATGTTTATATTTGAAGAAATTCTTGAGGAACATCAGTAAATAATATTTTCGATTGGAACGTGAAAGCATAAATATATAATTATAGACCCTATCTTATAAATATTTATGTAAATATTTATATGTACATTTTTAAACGTGTTTTTAAGATGACTGTTAGTAGGACGTTGCTTATTTCCTGGTGTGCCCTGTACGTATTTTTTATAGTAATAAGGGGAAAATATATCATTGAAACGTACAACGATATAATACAAAACTGTATTTAAAGAGCTTTAGTGATTGTACCTGACAATACTTATGGAGAAATTTATAAATTGAAAATTATTTTATATTCTTTTTGGACAAAAAAATCTTCATTAGAAATATGAACCCAAAAATACTTAAGTACAGTTTACTTAAATATTGTTGGGTATGTATAATATTATTTTAGGTTACTCATTTGTATACGAAGAAAATGTTACAAAATATTTATATGTATGCATTTAAATTGTGTATACGAAAATATAAAATGTGTCATTTCTCACGCACTAGGATTGCTTGTAAATTTAAATATCCAAGACCAGTAATAATTACCTGGATATAAAATGCTAGAAGTAATTGTAAGCTTTTTCGTGCTAAACTGTTGAAATTGTCTTCTTGTGCATTTTAAAACAATATTTATAATATCTTATTGTGCTTAGTAAATTCCCAAGTTTTGTTCGTAATACTTTTTTACAATATCACTTA
>DWTW01002701.1:0-10713 GCA_018246275.1 Papilio slateri
TTAATACCCAAAAAAACAGGTAGGTATTTATGCCTGTTCATTTCTATTCAGTTTAATAAAAAGAAAATCTGTAAAATAATTCTGCACAAAAAACAAAAAAACAAAAAAAAACATTAAAAATGTACGCTTATATTGTGTAGCTGAATATATTTGAAATGTCAGCTTTTGTAAGATGTAAGCTTTTAGACGATTTGTTATATATTTCGCTTCGATCATAGTCATAAGCATTTCATGAATATAAATGAAGTGGGAAAATTATATTTTTCATTAGGTTTTAATTTCACAGGGGCAGAGGTTACAGTGGTCACTAAATAATTAATCATAGCAGATGTAAATTCTGATGTATTATAGTCACGCAATAAATATGTCACGTATCAATATATCTTTACATAAATTTCTTCTGTGTGTATGTGTGCGTGTGTGTGCGTGTGCGCGTGCATCTGTCTGAGAAGCGATAAAGTCTAATCTACGGAATGAATTTTCTGATTTCTAATTGAATGCAGTTTTCTGGCATGATTCTTCAAGTAGGGAGTAGTAACAGTAAGGAGTAAAAAATTAGGTAGCGGTAGTAGTGGGTAGGGGTAGTAGTAGTACGGAGGGGTAAGTAGTAGATAGAGGTCCTTAGTTACTAGAAACCAAAGGGAATTATGGGAATTTCGACCTCTGCGCGATCTCTTGTATACATATATTATTGGTCGTGTTACTTAAACTTCTTATAATATAAAAATGAAATTAATTCACATTTCTAATTTTCCCAAAGAATTTGTTTCGTAGAATTAAATAAAGCAAAAGCTAAAGTTTTTACCGGCAATAATTTACACGTGCCGCGTTCACATTATGCTAAACTCTTAGTACTCGTACGTGTTGAATGACATGGGATTTACATAAAGTGTAAAGCAAAGAAGCAAAAATCTTCAGTATTTGTTTCAAAAGGTCAGGATAGCATTCCAAAAAATTTAAAATGAAACTAATTTCTGAAGCGATTTAAAACAATTTTTGCTGTTTTGCTTCTGAACATCAAATTATTGTAAGTGACTTTACTTTGAAAACGATAACAATGAGTGTTATGGAAACGTGCTTAGAATTTTAATTAAGGAAAGATTTTAAGTTACATTTAGGGAAACGTGCAGTGATTTGAGAATACAATATGACAGTAAATTACTTTTATAGTATGTATTTTGTACGCAAAATGCAAATTCATTTATATTTAAGAAACGTCACTAGGCATTAAAAAATAATATTTAAGATTGCAGAGATAGATATATGCCATCGCTGACTTTTATTTAGCATTTTTAGTGATCTACAATTCTTTCGTACATCATTTTTATGTACGTCCTATAGTGCTAAACTATAACTACGTAAGCCGAGAAAGTAAAAATGAACGTTTTTAAATATCGTGTTATTACGAATAACTCAAAAACTACGGATCCGATTTGGATTAAAAAAAACGGGACCCCACGACAAACACTACCTTTCGAATAAAAAAAGAATCATCGAAATTGGTTCACCAGGAGCGAAGTTCTAAGGTAACAAACACAAAAAAAAACATACAGACGAATTGATGACCTCCTCCTTTTTTAAGTCGGTTAAAAAGAGAAGACGTGTATCACATAATGGTGGAGTGTGGCCGGAATGACGCCGAAAGGCTACGCTTTCTATGTAAATATAACATTAATTTGTCTGAGATTGGGGTATTTAACAACATTCTTGCCTTCCCTCTATCGGAACAAGCTAGAATGTTATACAAAATTGTAAAGAGCGCATTATCTAGAAGATAATTTAATTTTGTAA
Organism: Papilio slateri; assembly: GCA_018246275.1. Taxonomy (NCBI): domain Eukaryota; kingdom Metazoa; phylum Arthropoda; class Insecta; order Lepidoptera; family Papilionidae; genus Papilio; species Papilio slateri. Next base: position 1,792 of record DWTW01002701.1, read on the forward strand.
AAACTTTATGAGGGTGGTATGATCATAACATAATCAAACCCTCGTTAATGAAATAAATAAAAAAAAACTACCTGCGTAACTACCTCAGGATATTTTTAACAAACTTCTAAGTACTTGCCTATGTAATTAGTGGATACATATGTAAGTGCCTAGATTAAAAAATGATGCAGATAAGCAATTGAACGATCGTAATTACAAAGAAAACAGTTATACAAAATATTAAATTAAAGGAATTTTCTTTCTACTATGAAAAAGCAACGAAACAAAACGTATACCAAATGATAAGTAATACGCCATACAAATAACATTATGCCGTAGAATCGGCTTTGTCATCATTAGATGAGATTTATTTAGATTAGACAGGCAATGAAATTTTATAAATTGACACCTTTTATAGAATTTCATTGCATAGGGGTGTTCAGTATCTGAGAAATATAAAAAATAAAATCATCAAATTATTATAAAAATTGAACTCGACAATTGCATGGCCACATATATCATCATATAACGCACATAAAAATATGAAGAAATATTAGAATAAAAATAATCTCATTTATAAAAATAATATAATCTAAATCTTCCTTAAACAAGGGAAGTTAATTCGATGGATGTAAGTATCTGAACGTACGTAACAGAAGAATACAGATGGAACAGTGGCACTCGTGCTATCTCCTTCTAACTTCTTGAGTTAATAGGCTATTGTGGGAAACAGGCAGAGCTATTCTATTTCGCGAGAACAGTTGAACTGTTGCGTTGCGGTTCGAAAACTGTTTCCACAAACTAGGCTGTTGTACGGAACAGACTATTCGAACACTGAAGCAGGTTCGGACTGTTGCGTTCTGAAACCTATTCCGTTTCCAGTATAGTATAAACGCCTCAGCCCCACGAGTGACTTGGCATGGTCGTTATCGGTCTCACTCCATATCGGTTATGTAACCGATATTTAGTTTTCATATCGATATCAAAAACCGTTTTCAAATATGTGTAATATATATTACACATTATGCCAGTTACCACTTCTGACGCGGGACTACGGGACAAGGCGGTAACTTCTGTGGGGTCGACGTTGGCTAAATTAGGTAAATTTTGTGTTTTCATCATCATTCTTAATGTTATATTAATTAATTTGATAAAAAATATAACTGTCTAACTCTATCTATGTTTTATTTTGTTGACATTTTCTTGAATAATAATATTAATCTACTATCCAATATCAGTATTTTTGTATAACCTTAATATAGTAAGTAATATTTAAATATTTATATATCCCCTATTAATATTTGTATTTTTGTATTTACTTTTATGTATTAAAGCATGAGTCCCAGCCATGTGTCTATATGTACATTATTTCTCTAGGCTATATTTTTGTCGGTCTGTGAGATCTTCCTTATTCCTACATTCAATTCCATGATTCATGCCTCATTTTAAAGTTTATTGTACCAGCAAACAAAAAATAGAACAAAAAATAGAACATAACAAGATGCCAATAAAAGTAGATTTTTTTCCAGATAATCTAACGAGCTTACGACTAACCGATAACACAGAACACGTCCTGACTGACGCTTTATAAAATTGAAACAGTTCGAGAAGGATTTACAAGTATGAATCAGATTGCTTTAAATTTGAAACGGTTTTTTGTTTTTCGTGATCAATTGACGGTTTTATAGTGGCCGTGGGCGACGACGCCGCCGTGAATAATTCATATGACGAGCGCCTTCGAACGCGTGCCCGGGCCAAATTAAATAGAGAGGTTATATCCAATATTCGTAACGAGTGTGTTTTATATAAATTGAAGCTCGCCTACCTTAACGGTTAGCTTAAATTTTACGTTTTTATTTAAAATAACATTTTGGATCAATAAATTCAATTACTTTAGTACAATAGCTATTAACTGATAATTAAACATAAAAAATGTAATAAGTCACTAACGCATGCATGTACGCATGCAATGGGTATGTCATAAGACTACGACCAGAATAGTTAATGAGCCAGCGGCAGTAAAACATGGGTATTTCTGGTCCCGTTCATGGGTATTGGTCACTTACCATCAAGTGAGTCTTTTGCTCTTTTGTCGCCTTCTTACATTAAAAATGCCAAATAAAATAATAAGAACGATTCCAAAGAAATGCACATAACAAATATTCCAAAACTTTACGATAAATTTAAATACATCATAAAAAAAATTATGACTTTTGTAACATCTGCTTTGATTTAACTATCAATTTACAACAAGCTTAAACTTGTGTGATATTAATAATAATTTATAACGATATAATACTCTTGAACACCTTCACGAGTTGAAACTAATTACAAACTCTAAGTATCATGTATGAATTTAAAATGTTATATTCACGCGTGCAATAACTAGGCGAGGTAAATTAGGTTAATTGTAAGAGCAGACTTCAAAGTATAATACAATATTAATATCGCTTGTTTACTAAATATCGGGCCAAATAGGGGCACAGTAAAGTTGATGATGTTCCCAAGAAAACATAAATCATATTTTGTCGTGTTCTCGATGTAGTTAAAAGCAGAATAGAAATTCATTCTCTTGAATATTTAAAGTACATATTTAAAATATAATTAGACTTTACATTTACGCTTTTTCATCCAAGTGAGGTGGACAGATAGATTACTATCCAAGTCGGATATGTTAGACTGTTTACAAAAGTTAATAAAAAAAGTAATCACTCATGGGCATGAGTGATTACTTTTTTATCCCACTCCCTCCTTGCGTGGTTCCCACATGCTTATCTCCTTTCTTTTACATCCATACACCTCATACGCAGAGTCATACAGATCACTCTTTTTTTGTTTCTTTCCCAGACATGGTCGGTCACAAACTTGTGCGTTTATTAATTTTAAAAGTACAATGATCATTACATTTTTATTTATCGTCGTCGTCGTTGTTTCAACCGATATTCATCTATTGCCTGACGTAGGCCGTTGATCCCCACAAAGATCGGTCCCCGCCGCCCTCATCCAGTAAGCTCCCGCAACCTTGACCAGATCATCGGTCCATCGTGTGGAGGCCTACCTAGGCTTCGTCAACCTGTACGTGGCCGCAAATCTAGGACCTTTCTGGTGACATTTTTATTTATATTATTTATTTTTACAGAGTATTTTACAGAACTTATTATTGGTGCTAGTAATATGTCAAAGTATCACTTATTATTAATATCTCCTTTCTTCAGTACGCCACCAATAAAAAAAATAATGTGTAATGTTTTTCAAATAATTACTAATATTTATTTTCAGGCCAGAAGAGCCCAGAAGAGCCCAGAGGCCAGAAGCCAAGACGTGTAGAGCGCCTTCCAGATGGATCGATGACTTCGTAAAGATGGCGCGACTTGGTTGGATACGGAAAGTGATGGACCGCATATTTTGTGGGAATCCTATGTCTAGCAGTAGACTCATACGGGCTGATGATGACCATGATAATGATGTTTCCAAGTCTTATTGGTGCCTGGAGATCTAAAATTTAATCCTACTAGGGTTAAATTGACGCGAGAATATATTTTTTTAGTTTAAACGGCACCAGAAGGTATGTGAAATATATTTCAAATTTAATTCAGGAAAGCTACCAGGAATTTCGTGACACACATAAAAATTTAAATTGAAATTCCATTCAAATTGCCCCGTATCAATTTATCGTAAGTGGATTAAATCATTTTCGCTTGCCGGCGAGCCCGACAACGGAATAACATCATATATTAATTAAATTTACTCGAATTCGCTAAAATGCCCATTAACGAAATGCAGTATGTATCAAATTGTTGATTTATTACTACACTTACAGAGTTCCGTGTCCTCGTCAACGTAAACCAATGACATCTATTAAACTTCTTTAAAAAAAATATCTTATAAAAGATATCCTATTTTCTGTGTTGCCAGCCTTTTTGAAGGAAAGAGAAGGGAGAAAATAAGTAAAAGAAGATAAAGAAAGAATAGGAAGGAGACGAAGTCTGCGGTATCTCATTCATTACACGAAAACTCAACCTAAGGGGGTCGCGCTGCTTCGCCAGTCGAGCCTGTCGAGTTCTGCTGCGAGGTTTTACTATCTCTACAAGATGATTTGATACACACACATACAAGGGAGTCAGTGAAATAGAAAGGCACGAAAAATATTCATGCCATTTGCCGTCACGGCATACTGCTCGATTTCGCTGCCAAGGCATGCCAATAGATGTTTCAAATTAAAAAAAAATAATTGCGTAGAAACTTGTAGTAGCAGTATTTAATATCAAAGTCGAGTTTCATTAAATCCAGATCAGTCTTGTTAAAGTGATATTAAAAATCTTTGTTGTGCAACAGCGTGCTAAATTAAATTTTTTTGCACTGCATTAGATGTCGGGGTGGCACAGATATTGCTTCGCGTCCCCGACAACACATTGCAGAATTATTTATTAAGAAACATATTACATTTTAGTAACGACTAAACAAGGAATCAAAAAAAAATACACTAAACATATTTTAACGAATAAAGAGTAGACAGAGGAAGCCATTTATATTGTTTTGCTGTGAAACATCTATCGGCGCGCCTTGGCAGTGATATCGACTATTCGATTCGATCGATTATTTTGATTTTATTAACGAAACTATTTTTTTCTTTACTACATATTTTAGTGGATTTTAATAATTAGGAATTCGAAACTTCACTGAAATGTTGTAATAGGTTTTTGATTACTATTTATTACAAATTTAAATGTCCACTAAGACGTTTCACTTCTGCCCATCAGCCGGACGTTCCATGACGGCCAAATTTTTTTCAATTTTTTTTTATATAAGAGATAAAAATATTATATTTTTATTATTTAAACCTTTCGTACACACACAACTTATTAAGAGACTATAGAGAACATATTAAAAGTTAACCATTGTAAAAGCGAGCTTAACTCTCCAGCGCTAAGTATATATGTATAAATCTCTAGCTCTTTAAACACTATGCATGTTTTATCAGTCAATAATGCTTTAAAAATGTTACAATAATTAACCTGGCGTATGCGAGTATAAAGTAGTCATTTTCTCAAAAGTATACAAAAATAAATAGAACTCGGACACGGGTATGTTAATGAGTTTTGTACAAATATGTATTGAGTGAATGAAGAGGTGGTTAAGATAGTACGTGAAATGGAATCTATGAATACATAAATTAAAAAATAATATAATAATAAATTTTATGTTATTTCTTATCATATAAATTATGTTGTTTCTTTATTGAAAGAGATATATAAAGACTTAAATTGTGTTTTTTTTTAGCTGGACTTAATAAAACAATTCGACGAAGGCGACACAACGAATTATCAAACGAACGGGGAATTTGATTTGGTGAGCTTCGATGCTATTCGACACGATCAGTACTATTCGTGCTGCGTGGAACCTTACCCAGACATAACCTATGCAATCAAACTGCGAAGGAGACCCATGTTCTATGTATTCAATCTTATTTTACCATGTCTACTCATAAATGGAATAGGTACGTAATTCATCGTTCATTCTTCGTTCTTACTTGTTGCAGATGTCTATGGGTAGCAGTCACTTAACATCAGGTGAACCGCTTGCTCGTTTGCCACTTTCTTTCATAAAAAAAGATTATTCATGCATTTTCTTTGTTGGGGAGACAAGGAATTGTTTTAAAATAAAGTTGATTTTTGATATGAATATTAAGTTATTTTCCATTCGATTTTAACTGCTCTAAAATTTGAACAGTCGTTGGAAGTTAGCTGCAAACGTAGATTGGAGATAAAGGTATAAATTTCTTAGCATTAATATTTTCTTTTTTGCCTTTAGCTCTTCTAGTATTTTATGTGCCATCTGAATCAGGAGAGAAAGTGACCCTAGGAATAAGTGCACTGCTATCAATGACTGTATTCTTGATGACTATAAGGGATACTCTACCACCAACAGAAAAGACACCATTAATAAGTAAGAATTCACTTTTTAAATATAAACATACAAAACTAGCTATAAATTATCCAAATCGCTTCTTTGAAACGCAATCTATATATGTACTTTCGACTTTTATAACTAAGATATGGTAAATTGCATTAACGTCCGTTTGGAGAATGGGGAAATAAATAATTAAATTCTTATGCATACTCAGAAGGATGATTTCTGTAAAAAGTGAGCGGCTAGCCACTTTTTATTATTTATATTGCTGACTTTACACATACAACCCGGTTAAATCAAAAGGATAGAAAACTTATTTTATATAACGAGGTTGAAAAGATTCTTCTGATACCGATATCTGCAACGCTGAAAATAGGTATTTAATTAGCAGCATAGTACGAATTTCATTCTAATCGGAAATTGGGCAATGTTTGAAAATTTATTACAGAATGAAAACGTTAGTTAAACAATAATGTTTATGTCTAGATTAGAAATTTCATTCACGGTAGGTTGGTTAGTAAGCCTTTTAAGAAATTTCTTTTTATTAAATTCTTAAAATAATGATGACAATATATTATGTTATTTCAAATTTTGGTAGTAAAAAACAGGAATAAAAATATAATCTTCAAGAAAGGATTTAATAATATTTTTGTCTGTTGTTACTTAATGCATTAAAATAAATATTTTCACGTTATTGTATTCTTGGTTATTGTCATTACTATCACTGTCCAATACTTGCAGGTCTGTATTATGGAGTTAGCACGTGTTTGGTTTCATTCTCCGCATCGCTCTCAGTGGTAACGCTAAACATATCTTACAGGCGAGTCTATTTTTCTAAGTTCAATCCTTCCTGGAATATAGATTTTTAACTAAATTGGACTTTTACAAATCAATTTCAGCATTCTATTATAAATATTTTTTAAAGCTTAAAAAAAGAAACAGATTCGGCCGTTTGATTATGAAATTGATATGAAAACATCCGAATTTTATTTTTTAAAATCTGAATTCCTGGAGCAAAAGTCCGAATTGGATTTGCAAAACGTTGAAATTGATTTGTTATACTCCGAATGTAAAATTAAAAACCCATATGTATTGGTTTCTTTACCTGCTATTAATAGATTAGAAAATGTTTGTATTTTCGAAAATTCTACCTCAAAAAATTATTAATAAACTTGCAAACCAGCACTTGCTGGTCTTCACAATTATTTAAAAATTACAAGATTCATGTTAGAGTAACAAACATTAAATTTGCTATTACATAATGGGTAATAATCATAGTATAAATAAAGATTGTTAAGTATACGGAAAAAAGGAAACGTATAATCGGACATCTTGAGCTACGAATATCTACCACTGTTGAAACTATTGTTATTCATGATGACCACGCGATACATTACCGACCAGTGCCGACTGGTAATGTACAATGCGCGAACGTGTGGTGTTGCTCGTAGAGGAGTGAGAGGGCAGCCGGTGCCGGCGGCGCTGCGCGAGCTGGTGCTGCAGCGCCTCGCGCGTCTCCTCTTCATCAACTTTGACACTGACACCAAGGTAGACGAACTATTTCTACTAATTGAATCCTTGGAAAGTAAAGAAATTGATTAAAATTGGTTCTACCTAATATCTTTTAAAGTCTATGTATCAGCCCCTTCTATTGTAAAAAAAGTCGTTAAACAGTACAACGTGTAAAAATAAATAATAATTCCTGATAAGTGGCAAGGGATATCTTTGTTAGCTATTCATGGGGAGGCTGTTGACGTCTGGTGATGATGACCACCAGTATAGTAGTTCCACTTAGAGTCGCAATATTAATAATATAACATGGGTCGTGGGCTCAACCGCGTCACTTTAATAAAAGGGTATATAATATAAAATGATTTTTTTATGTTAATGTTTGTGTCAGCAGGGCGACAGTCCTCCGATGGTGGCGAGCGTGCAGGTGAACCCGCGCACGGGTTCGAGGCTCAAGTCGGAGGCGCCTTGCGACGGCTGCGACGGCTCGCCCGCGCCCCGCGCGCCCGCCTCGCCCCGCTTCGCGCGCCCTAACCTAAATCACCTAAGTATGTACACCTTTTTTATCTACGTAAACTGAATTCACAGGGCAAATGTCAAGACAAGATAGGATGTTGTGAAAGACTTGGGAAAGACCTTTAATGATTAGAAGACTTTTAATGATGGATTGTGTAGTTGAATTGTGTTTGCTGCTAATTTGGAAAATTCGAAGGAAATATCGATAAACGATGCTGTTACAAAGAAGTATCAAATTAGCTGTTTTACTATTTGAGTACCTATGAAACAGGATATCTATTACATTAATTCATAGAACAATACACATTTAAGGATAGTACAGGTGCTATTTTAGTTGGAATTTTTACTACTGTACGAAGGAATAGAGCTAAACCATTGCAAAGGTCGTACGGGTCCGACGGGTCCGGCCGTGGCCGAGGTGTGCGGGGCGGCGTGCGCGCGCTGCGTGTGCTGCTGCACGCTGCGCGACGCCGCCGCGCGCCACGAACAGCGCGTCGCGGCCAACGAACGTCTCGAACGAGCTAACCTGGAGTGGAAACAGGTAGGTTTTTTCGTCATATTATGTGTACGTTGCCTATGTCTTAAAATTTAACTCATTGACATTGTTGTACCTAATCTTTATGGATATAAGGCAGCAACTATTGCATGAATAGGCCGAATTGTTGTAATTATCATTTTTTGTTGAAATCAAGTTTGCCATTAGTAAGTACCCGGGACACTGAGCTTCGTTCTGCATTGTATTTTTAACCGACTTCAAAAAGGAGGAGGTTATCAATTAGTCTGTACGTTTTTTTTTGTCTTTGTTACCTCAGAACTGCGCTCCTGGTGAACCGATTTCGATGATTCTTATTTTATTCGACAGGTAGTGTTTGTCGTGGGGTCGTATTTTTTTTTAATCACGATCGGAGCTGTAGTTTTTGAGTTATTCTTTATAATGCGATATTTAAAAACGTTCATTTTTACTTTCTTGGCTTACGTAGGCTAAACTATAGGGCGTACATAAAAATG
>DWTW01002702.1:0-10712 GCA_018246275.1 Papilio slateri
CTTATATTTAATTATTATATAATTGAATTATATTATTTATGTTTTTCTATTAGGCATACAGATAAACACTAAATTGTCGTGTTAATAATACAAAGAGATACAATGTTTTATTTACAGCAATTCATAAATATGATTTATATGGAATAACTAGCTGTCAGTGTAGCCAACAAGTAACTGGTGTTACGTCTTTATGTAACGTGTTTGTTTTATTTTACTCGACTTAGTCCGCGAGAGATTGATTTTTCCGAATACGATAATTTAAAAAAAACACGTATAGTCTTAAATGGCGATATATCCAATAACTAAATATTTAATACAGGGGATTTCGCTTTTAATTTTTTCCTATTTTTTATCTTCCCTACACTTATTAAAGTTAACAGCGTTGCTATTGACTGCATCAGTTGGTAATCATTTCGTCTGTCAGTGTGTGTCGGCTTATGTTATTATGCAATAAATATTCGATACAATCAATCAAAAGAGACTCATGTAAAAAGTTTCAACGGATCTTACAAGGAAATAATATACAAATAAAAAATGTTGATATTTCTTCAATACATTTGCGCCTAAACTTTATTTGAATGTAATGAATAATCATTTGTAATTTTTTTTCGATGTTATTAACAATTAATCATTAATAAATTATTCATACAACTAGAAACGAATGATGCACTCAGCAGTTGTTTCTGCTTGAGTATTACGAGCATACACGTGTTCTTCTACGGGTGTGAATGAATCGATGGGAATGTGCTAGAATTGTGAAAATTTTAATATATTATTACATCCTCTGTCTTTGCTATCAATCCAGAACTTGAAATTAGTAAGCTATGAGCTAGTCATCGTATTCAGCGTTTTTTTTACCTTTAGCCTAATATTCTACGATAAAATAACCTTTTTGATATACAGACATACAGACAGACAGAGACGCAGTAAAATACACTGTGCACGTTCTAACGTTCGAACGGCTGACGCCAGCATCTCTTCAAGTACCTCACAGTATTTGAGTGTATGTTTCGTCTATTTTTAACAAATTTATGTAACTAACACAACACTTTTAACTATAAGTATATGTTATATTTATTTATTTTTGTATGATATTTACTACAAAACACTCGATACAAAAAAATACGATACCACGAGAATAATTGTTTCACCAACATGTATTGAATTTTAGGTACAGTTTTGTTTAGCTATCGTTAATCTAATAAATTAAAATACAAGACACTTGATCCTACATATATTGACGCTGATACAAACATTATTTGGCCTTAATAAGTAAGTATGTACGTATTGTTAATTATCCGTAACTCTAAGGACATTTAAATATTTCACTTGCACTCAAAGGCCATAAAGTAAGGTACACAGTCATAATAAAAATGTATACAAGTTAGTCCTAGTACATTTGTTTACCACTAACCCAGAAACAAAGGTCATTTGGTCATAACGGAACATTGACCCCACGGACTCGTATTTCTCCGATGTCAAGGTGCATCCTTATTTCTCTCTCATTCATGTTATCCGTTATACCTTTTTGTGCTTCCAAATTCAAATTTTCTGTGATCGCTTGATGTATTTTTTCTCGCGGCAGATATTTTACGACGTAAACCAATCTCCGACTTCCAGTTATTAAATTATAATAAATGTCAATGGAAAAGGTGACAGTGTGGTAAAAGTTAAGGCCGTGTCGCGGTCGTAAGTTCAGTATGCCGAAAACATAAAGCATTAAACGCCTTGATTAATTCGTTGCGGTGTTCAACAAAAAGATCAACTTTAAGACAATATAATTAAAGGTAAATAAAAAACAATTTATCTACATTTATTATTCATAGAATATAGCCAGTTAACAGTCGTTATCTCGTTTAACATGATTTTTGGGTTAAAAAAATGTGTGGTGTCGTGGTTAGGAACGAAGTTCCTTATTATAAAAATATTAATTTTAAGTTCTATTCGAGGTATAAAGAAAATAATTTTTCGGGTATACATTTTTTATTATGATTTTTTTATTGATAAAAAAACTACTTTACAAACTTTACTATACTTTACAAAGTTATCAACTTTATGTTATTTACAATGGTTTATAAAAAAATATAATAATAATATACAAAGAAACAGCTATTTATATGAATATATATCTTTCGAATAATATAATAATAATAACCGTCATCACGTAGACTGTACATTAGACACTGTACAGCCATCATACAAAGATATACATAAATAATAAAAATCTTACGTTACGGACGTTTTTTCCCGGTTAGGGTACCCCTCCGCATCGTCCCATAAGAAACTTCATTCCAATAATAAATAAGAGATTTAATAGTAGATTACTTGTAGATATTTAGGTAAAATATTTTCCATCATAAATTCTCACATCGTTGTCTTCTTCCCGAGTAGGCAGAGATAAAATTCCCCGATTTAACGACTTTATTAGGAAGTTTCCATAAAAATATTGTACAGACTTTCTACCTATCCTTTTTCTATGTAGATATGATAGTCCTAATTGAGTATGATTTAGGTACTTATATTGAGTCATGCACACAATGAACTCTTATTTACACAAAATATGTTTACCGATAAAATTAGCAGCACAACGGTAACAATACATAATTGACTATACATTTCTACTTTTAAAGGTCGATTGATAAGAACGTGACAAATAAAACGAGACGTGAATATGGTCGTTCTGTAAACTTCCACGATACTGTCTACTCTTATTTGAAACTAAGTTTTGTTTGATTTATCATTAGCAAAAAGCTTGTGTCTGTTGGCGTACTGGCGTCAATTGTAAAAAAATATCCGACTGTTAAAGAAGTTTATACACTGTCTGCATGTGTTTTTTAGGAAAAGAACAAACAAAGCAAAGGAACGCGTTTCTGTGGGTCATTCCGATCAGTAAGAACTCGGTCGTTGATGATTCCAATTGCTCTTCGTTGTAACTGTGCATTCAAATAGAAAAAGGTGGGATCCCAGTTATGCGTATAATATTCCTGGTACATTGGTTGTTACTGTAACTTGCACCTTATATAAATTGCAAGGAGATCGACACCAAATACTACTAATTATTTCAGCAGTTTTAATATGTTCGGGGCTATGGTACGGTAAGTGTAATCGGGTCTTTATTTGCTGATATAGACACTAAAATGTAAATATTAGTTTTACATTTGAATGAACTGTACAAATGAATTAAAGGTTATGACTTTACGCCATTATAGTTATATCCAACAAAATACAAATTTAATTATGGTGTACAGATTGGTAATTTAAAATTAAAGGAAAAGGTATGGAGTAAGAACATTTTTGATTTACTTTTACGCAACATGGTCGTCATTATCTACATAGGTCTGCAGAAGTCCACTGCAGGACATAAGGCCAGATCGCCCTACACTTCTCCGCATACGTGGCCTCTATTCCAGGACTTTTCTCCCATAGTATATTTTCACCATGTTGAGTATTAAATGTCGTACTTGTGGAGAAATCGAAACAATTTGAATTAACTGATAAAAATAACTTCCTAATCATTTTAACGTCGCAAGGAACTGCCAGACGTTTTCAAATTCAAGACAATTATAATAAAAATCCTGCCATGTATAAATGACTTGATACTACTATACTCAAGCCAATTAATTATAAAACTGTCTATGATAGTGTAGTAATGTATTATGAGTACTTTAATTTGTAGAACAGTTGACGCAACGTTGTAGTATTTTCAAGTGGGCAATATTTTTCATACAAAAACTCAACAACCTGTTTTCAAACAATACTTCGTTAGCACAGGTTAAATGTTAAGGTAATGATCACAAACGGTATCCGAGAATAATTTAATACAATATGCGACTTCCTACTTTAAAGTTATAAATTGCTTAAGCTCACTAGGTTTTCTATTCAAACATTTGTTATTTACTAAACTAGTAAAATGCTAAAAGGATTATTAGTTCCTGACAGCTATAAATGTACGATTAAATTCACTATATTTAATTACAGTTCTACTAAGTATTTGCGTAAGGTTACGGCTTCTATTAACAAGGAAAACAAAGCTTAAGTAGTGTCAAGGTTCTGTGTTAAACATTACGTCTAAGGACTGTTGTCTCAAGTATCAAACTGTCTTCTCAAGATTTATCCTAACAAATAATACTTATTAAATGAATTGTAAATGGGATATTCAATAGCGTGAACTCAACAAACCTTGAACCCATTTCATTAAATATTTATGACAAAGGACTTAAGCATAATTTTAGCAAATCTCCTTAAAAAAATTTGAGGCACATGGAACTATGTCACAAGAGCTCAATATTAACAACATGATTTATTTATCTACGTACAGCCGTACCTTCCCTTCTTCGTTAATTCTTCTTTTTTAAATTAATTGGTATATCCATCTTATCAGCAACTATTTGTATTTTGAGCACTTACTGCAAAAATGATGTTGTCACTTCAAATCACATCACCTTGCATTATAGTACGCATCGTAATCTGATACATCTATATACAGGATGTCAGGGTTTCGGTTACAAAAATATGAGTGGATAATTTATTGTTACCGTGTTTTGGAGCATCTGTTAATTTCTAAATAAGGTCTCTTCCACAAAAAGATATCTAATCTTAGTACAAATGCGTGGTTAAAAAAATAATAAAATCTATTGAAAACTTTTCGAGATATTTGAAAAAGCTTTATTTCGAAAATCTACTAATATTTTTAATACAAAAAATTATAAAAGTGCAGTTATTTAGTGAGTTTGTAAGAACCATCTAAAAATTTAAATCAGAGTAACCTGTTTCGACGTGAAAGAAAAGATCACAATAATTGACTATAATTCATTTTTCCAATCATATTGGTTTTGATTAAAATAATTATTAGCTTGAGGAAATTGCAGGGTACCGATCGCGGATTATGGAGGACTATGGTTATGTCACATACATAAATATACATATTTAGCGACAAATTACCATTTTTATTACTTCAGCAAAGACTATAAGAGGAGTCGCTTGCAGTTGCTGTAGGCTTGTCGCTATCTAGATCTTTATTAATAGTATCCGTTTCATATTTACTTTTTAAAAAAATACTCGTGAGAAACAATTTTATCTCTTTATTCTAATTGCCAATTTTATTTCTAGTTTGTGTATTATAAACAGGTAGTGTGTTTACGTTATGGTTTTTTCTTTCTTCTGTTCTTTATTTTGTTTATCTAGCAATATATATATACTGCAATGTAATGCCAGTAATTCAGATAATACAGATTTATTCATGTTCAATACACTTTTTAATTTCGACGTATTGATACCTGCACTAAGTATAGTATAGTGTCGTGTACAGACGGAATTAACGTATTTACTATCTCCATATAATTATTATTCTGCATTACCCTGAGCCTTTAAATATTTCTTTTGTTCATAGCATTTCACATAGAGTGCACACGCGTCTCAACAATTTTTAATTTTCTTTTAATGAAAAAATCATTCCCAACGTAAGAAATTAAAAAGTTACATTAAGAGCAACTAAATCCCTTTTTCTTCTGTAATTATTGAATGTATTATAGAATGAATAATAATTTTATATAAAAATGGTAGTTAAATTATTGTCGTTTTTTTATTTTTAATTTAGTGGCTAAACGTGCGATTTTCGATTTGAAAGGTGTGAGTAAAATTTCCATACAGTTTGTATATATAAATGACCGTTTATCATATTTTTTTTGTAAAAAATATTTTTTTTGCTATAATATGTGCATGTACCCCGTGTACACCCACTCCGTCACTGAGTTCACGTCACCTCACACATGTTATTAGTAACAACGTATCTGACTCGGACTAGAATAATTTATGTATTAAATTTTGTTGAAATTGAATTATTGAGATTGGGCTTAATTTATATATATGTGGGGATCTCTTATCAAATACACTAAGCTTCATACGTTTTTACACCGTAGAACAAATACACGATACATATAAAACACAGAAGACCAGCCTTTAACTTTTTTGTATCACTTTTATCATAACCTAATATTATGACCGCGTATGAAATACTTATTATTACCCTTACTTATTATACCTTATAAAAGTAATTTGTTTTTCAAGCAAAGAAAGGTTATATTAATCCTTAATATTAAATAAAAGATTAAAGTGCAACTACGTATTATTTCGATGAGACTTCTTAGTTGTTCCGCCGTGAGTCCTGGCTTCGATTGCCAGCCATTGCAAATACTTCCTATGTTTTTAATAAATTCACAAATGTTTGTTTTTGACTTTGGTTGGTTTTCACTGTAAGTATAGAGGAGATCGACCACACAGTTCCATATATCAGTCTGTGATTTTAAGCGCTTCTTTTGCTCAGTTTTTTCCTTGTACTCAAAAAATACTAGTATCAATTATTTTTATTCGTGTAAGATTTCGTTATCGCGTAATTACAGGTTAACTTTATCAAAAGAATGTAAAAACTTTTTGAATTTTTTCTCTTTGAGTTATTTAACGTAGTTTAAATTTTCCTCGATAACATAAAGAAGACAGTTTAATGAACATGGCTACAAAAGATGTTTAATTATTTCATACCCATACGTTCGATACAATGTTGCAGATGAAATCTGTGAAAAAAATTACGTTTTTTAATAAAATGAAGAAGTTATATCAACACTTTATGGCCAAGGGTTTACCATTAAATCGAGTGACTTACTTATTATTTTTTTTCCGCAATCAAAATAACAAACGAAGCTGTTTACAATAAGATATAAATAAAAAGTCGTATGTTAAAAATTCTATATTTACATGTTCTTGGCAGTAAATTTGACAGAAACAAGAGTAGCTAGGAATGCTAAATTAAATCGTAATATAGAGTGGAGATATTGTACTCGAACATATACTTCAAATATTTTGTAGGATCACCTATAAACGACGATCCACAATACATAGTTCATTAGTCAAATAGGTTGTGAAAGATTATTCTTATTATAAGTGGCACAATATTGTAAAAATATATTCATCATCAGGTGAATATCATGATGAGCTAGTAATTTAATGACATACACATGACAATATTGATTGCATACGAAGTAAGGACGGTATTACGGATACCAGTAACTGATGATGTGTACGTACGAACGAAAAAAACGATGGAAATCTGCACAGATCGCACAGATTGAATCTACACTGTGCACACAGTGGAAATATCTATCCCCATTACGTTACTGGTGTGACGTCGACATCTGTTATTCTTAGGATCCAAAAAAGTAAAGTAACTAATATCAATGCTAATAATTATTAGAATACTATAGTATTACGCAATAATTAGGTGAAAATGTAATAACACAAAACTTTACTTTTCACAAATTTCTCACGCTCCATATAAAAATTTTATTGCCTAATTATGATTTGACTTGGTTCGTTATTATTACTTAATAAAACAACTCATTTTCATATTGATTCCCTTAATTAACATTTTTACTCACTCAATATTAAACTACGGTTCTACGGCCACCTCCCTAAGTTTTTTACCGGTTCATGTTCGAACCAATGAACCATGTCTTTCTCAGTTCTACTTACATCTTTTAACCCACTCCCGTTTAACACTCCCTTTTAACACACTCAAGCCAGTTGAAGTAAGATAAAGACCCATTATGGTGAGTGCCCTGTTCCATTTCGTTGAGCGATTGGGACTCGGTTAAGACTCATCCGCTAATTGAACAGACGCTACGAGGAGGGAAATACGACCTCAGTAACTAAGGTCTTCTTTCCTGACGTCGTTTCACAGAGGTAAAGATAAATAATAAAATAAAAAAAAACTCCCGACCTAGTTTCTAAGGTATTTCTATGTATTGCCATTGTTATTCAAAGTTAATACTTAATTCTTACATATCACACCTTTAGAACTGCAAGTTTACTGTTATTTTTGATATATCAAAGCGTGACGTACATAAACTTTCAAGTGCATTGTGGCTTGCTAAATTTCCCTGGATAAAAAAATTTATACACATTTTACCTTTTTGTGAATCATTCATTTTCCTGCCATCATTAATAAGGTTTTAAACAGGTAAATTAAATTAATTAAAATTCAAGCGAATCTGATTTTAAAGGTTAATGATGATTTTCTTAGTAGTTTGATGTCTTTCGAAAATTTAGATGATATCATACCCGCGTTTAAAGATTCAACGAAAGAGAGAAACAAGATAGGAATAACGGCTGCGAGTTTCAAGAATAATGAATTAATGTTTCCACTTTAATAGATCTACATTAATCGCGAGATCGTTTTGATTAGAATGATAATTTAACTGGTTAGGAACCGCGACGCTGAGACAGAGTGGCGACACCTGAACTATTCAAATTAACACTTCAAAACTAAGTATAATATTCGTATTGTATAAGCTTCGCTAAGACTTCTATATAATGCTAAAGAATAAACTCCTCTGTCTTCCTGCTAAGATATTGTGGTGACAACTGATCATACATAAATCATTAATTATTTCAAATAAAAATAAATAATGCCTAAACAGCATACCATGTTTAAAATATAATGTTTTGATAAATTATGTTATTTGATTAGAAGGATTTATATTCTTATAATATATTTAAGAAGTTTCTAATAAGAAAATCTGCATATTCCCACACATGTGCTGGTAACCTTGAAATAAAAAATCACGTGTATAACAGCTAGTTTACCAGCGTGCGTCCATCGAACTAGAGCCAGTAATATCTGCAGACCACTGCAGAGCTATAAATAAAAGTTAAGCCCTTCGGTCGATTATTTGGGTATCTCCCTTCCTATCGTATTATTTTTACAGATTGTCCAAAAGTATTAACAAAATTAAATCGTAGTTCGATTCTTCACTGGACAAAACTGTCAAAAATTTAACTGGTTCCAGTGTCTTCATAAGTTCGAATAATCCAAGTATTCGGATATGGTGGTCTAGTGAAATTTGTAACAATACATATGTAAGTGGATTAAATATTTTTGAAAATAAAATATGTATCGAATCGTCGCGAACAAAAACCTTAAGAAACCGTTATATTAGTTTAATTCCAATGTGTATTATTAGTGTAAATAGAATACATATTTTTTTATTAAGTAAAATATTAGTAGACTTTTTAAATAATTTAATAATATTTCTTTTAACCATTCCAACTAAGTTTAAACTTGTGATAGGGCATGGTTTACGACAATAGCCAGATAGCGGATTTGAACCCACTACCATGTTGTGCTTGTTTCGCGGACCGTACCCATAAGGCTATTGGCACTGAATATCATTATTATTTAAGTCTGATTAATCAAAATTGAGAATTAAAGATTATTGCAAATAGAGCCTTACGTATACACTGTATTGTACAGATGCATTTGCATGGTCAAAAAAAGTATTTAGTTCATTGTGTGTAAGATCTTGACTATGGTAGGTTTTTGTATTCTTTTACAAAGCAGCAAGTTCTTTCAATCGTTTAAGCGATACGACATTTACTTTTCTTTGCTTTGTACTTGCATCTTGATTGCAATTTACAGAAATTTCATTTCCTTTCTACGATACTTTAATCAAGTGGAGTATTAAATGCCTAAAATTCAATCTTTTGTTACTTTATGAACACATATTATATAAATTCTAACTTGTACCTACACTATTTCATTTGTTTACTTTTCTTCAGTATCAAGTACCATATGCAAACGTTTTTAAGTCATATATATTATGTATATATTATGTATATGATTTTAAAGAGTGAGGTGTCATTTGATTCGTCTTCTTTCCTGGAGTGTCACAGAGTACAGTCGGGGTTATCCTTTTTTTATTAACTATTGCTTGTTATCATAATATCGCTTTAAAATGATTAATCATATCGATAATATCGTTCAATATTGAAAATTCAGTGTACATAATTCATCGTACATTACTTCTCTGAATTTAACCCTTACAAACAAATAAATCTCTCTATGTAATAAAGTAGGTACAACAGTAGAATTGTTTGAAGTCAAAGATTTGTTCTGTGGCAGTACAGTCAGCGTGGTAAGGCCTAGTCGTGAATTATAATTGCCTAATGGTTGCACAGACACGTGATCAGACTGTCGCCGTGCGATTTGTGTCAATACGGTTCTTTAGCTGTGAACTGTTGTATAATATCATATATTTTGGATAGAGAATTGATTTTATTGTTTAACTTAGTCAGATGCACAAACGTAACTTCTGATTTCCTCCGATATTGACGAATCAGTCACCTTACCGTTGGTGAATCGCTTACTCGTTTGCAGCGATGCACCATAAAAACAGTTTAATTTAGAGGATATCCATTCTAATTTCTACTATTTTTAAATGAGATTTCAGTAAATATGTCTTGATAATAATCGTTTCCAAAGGACTTTACACACTGAGTATCTATGTTACTATATAAATCCGTAGAATCTGTCTGTAAATTTGTGATAATAATTCATTTTATAAATTACTGACATCAATTCTACCAATTTTCTGTCTGTCTTGATGTCCCGTTATAACTTAAGAACGGCTTAGCCAATCTTTATGAGAATTACTATACGAATATAAGCAAGAACACGTGATTACGCAAATGATAGGCTATATAAAATATCTGTCTGTATGTTCCGTTATAACTTATGAACGGCTCGACCGATCTTAATGAAAATTGGTACATAACAAGAACACAAAATTTCGCATTATAAAAAATCAGTTTGTCTGTCTGTCTGTACGACCCGTTATAACTTAAGTACGGCTTGACTGATCTTAGTGAAAATTCTTATACGA
>DWTW01002703.1:0-10686 GCA_018246275.1 Papilio slateri
CATGAATGGGATGATGACGTAATAGGATAATGTCGGTGTCGGAAATTTTACGTTTTTATTGGGCGGCGTGTTGTTGATTTTTTTTTTTCGTTACGAGCGCTCGCAGGTCAATGGAACGAACGCATTGAGTTTTAATTCTCAATGTCATTATCACTTTCACAATGAGGACTCATGATTTAAATATGCTATTTATTTGTAAATAAATTTGGTGTAACTTTACAGGATGTTTCAATAAACTTCTTATTTTTATTTCTTTCCAAGCAAAAGATATTTGTATACTGCTTCCAAATCAAATCACATGTCATCTCTATACGTCGCCCACTCTATCGGGGGTTGATTAGATTGTCGTATGAATCTTTGTTCCCTCGTGAAATCACATGCGCTTAAATTTTTGACCTAAGAGCTTACCCACGTCTCTTGTGAGTTTGAAAACCATTACCAAGAAGCTGATAAATAAGCCTTGATAACAAGCAGAAGGTTTTTAGATTTGGTACGGAGGAATCGTAGAAGAAATTCTTTTGTATATCCAGCTCGATTGAGTTAGCAGAGACTGAAACTTCTAGCAACGGCCATCCTAACTGGGTCATACTTCGTATAGTGTAATTCTGTAAACTTTTTGTTTCAATTAGTTAGAAATTAGAATAAATATATAGGCACTTACCCTCGTAACCCAGAGGGGTACAATTTACTATTCGGTTCGGTCAATTTATTTCCGGTCCAGACACATCTGTCTCGCTTCTTCTGCGTCCATACATTTATTATTTTCATTTTAAAACTTTGTACACAAAAGACAATATAATAAGTTAACAGGATAAAAGATGTACAGGCGAGCTTAACTCAAAATGAGTTCTCTTACAGCTTACCTTGCGACAGTGAAAGTATATTGTGGGTACATTATATATATCTACGCATCTGCTATTAATATCGCCATCCTTAAGGGTGTCACCGATTTGGTCGTTATAAGTTCGTCTGTGATGTCCCCTATCAACACTGCCACTCAGTTTTAAAACATAAATTCGATTAGAACTCGCTTACATATATATAACATGAACAGAAAGTAAAGTCTTTAAACTTCAACTCAATCAATACTTTTCACATTAATCTCTATCTAATCTCGAGCCCTTGCTGTAGATATAGCGATATCAGGCCGTGCAATTATTTTACACTTAGTTACCCCGCGACAGACATAAGCTGAGCTATGTACTACCCGGTGCGTCACAAGGGCCTCGTCTCCCCCATCGGCCACCTTTTACGACGTAAACACTCGTTCCAACGACGCTACCCAAACTTTTACGGCGAAGATTTTTGCTTTTTTCCATACATTTGATATGCATTTTTTTATTATCACATGGCAAAGTTTAAGGTGCACGATATTTTGAAGGGATAACACAAAAGGTTTGTTTCAAAAATTCTAAATCATCTACTATCGTCCGTTGGTGAACCATTTTTGTAGAGGGCAGTTCCTCTTTTGTTTGCTGCAGAAACTTTCTAAAATCATTTTACTATTTATTACAGGTATAATTTAGTGGTATAATTACTATTATCTAACTAATATCACATGTATATATTTTATTTAGGGGTTAATAATACGAGCCCCCTGCAGATTGAATAGCGATTACCTGATTTTGAAATGCTGCTAACTTAACCACTAAATCCTTATACGAAATGTTTTCCTTGTGATTTACATCACAAGCCGGTACTATTTCCATTAGACTTTTGATAAAGACGATTTAATAAACACTGTTTCGCTTAAAATAAACATTTGCATAAAGTTTGAGCAGCGCTTGCGTTAAGGGTTTTGCGGGGGTTGCCAGGGACAAATCGCCGCCGGCCGCGGTAGAGCACGCAGGACCGTTTGCAAGACGCACCCTTCTAATCCCCCAACGCCCACACCTCGCCGGCCCCTCATTACATACAAGGAGGATAGTTAAATCCTACCCTTCTCCCCTCGCATGGCGAACTGTAAGGTTTTATGTCTTCAATAAAAATATTGCCGAGCTGGACGTTTTAAGCCGGTTTTATGCATATTTTTAACGTCGTTTTATCGCGAGCCAAGCCTAGGCTTTTATTTTATGTCTATAATATGTTTGTATGTTTATGGTCTTAAATGTTACGTCATCCTTTTTTCGACTAAACTTAATTAAACATTTTTGCAGCTAATGTAAACACTTGTAATGCACTTTTTCTTACATATGACGTGCAATTTTTAATTCTTAACTTTGTTGTGTGCTATTTCTTAGGAATGTCACCAAAGTAGTATTTACTGTTGGTAAATCATCGTGGAAGATTTTTTAATCATCGCGACATCTAATTATGATCGACTGGAATAGGTGTATATGTTTTATCATCCGTATGGCTTGCTTTTTACTTCGTGTCGTATTGGGGTTCCCCTTTTTCAGAATAGCACCCTTCACGTTTCGAAAAAGTCAAACGATAGTGACAAATAACAATAGGCTCCATGATATTAGATTAACGTTATCCGACTTATTTATAAGGTCTATTGCGTGTATCAACCATTATTAGCCAAGGACGATCAGACCATCCAATGTTAGCCAGCATATATAGATACTAATGGACTTTCATTTTTTGACTTTACTTTGCGAGCTCTTACCGTAAAAAAGGCATATAAAAAGAAAAAAGTGTTCGTATAATAAAACAACATCATATGTTGTATGTGCATATACATTTATGTTGGCCACTCCGCCCGCCCGGCCCTGGATTACATACAGGATAGTTAAAGCCGGCCCTGAATAAATTTATCTCGTCAATAAAAAGGGCTTTTGTCCCTTTAATATAAAGGGATGTTTTTGTTATCTTGAGGATTGGCTAATTTGACAATAACAAAAGGGGCTTCCGTTTTGGGAATTGCGTCCATGTGATAATCAACGCGTTTTGTCCGTCTGTACGGAAGGGCCTCGCTTGCAATTTGCTCCGGGCCGTAAACAAAAGGCCTAATAAATATGACCGCACGGCATGGCTCTTGACAACCTTAGATAAAAATATAAGTCTTCAAAATTTACGAAATTACGTTACGATTTTGTTAAAAAAAATAATTCACACACATTAATTACACACTTCTTCAATAAATAACTTTGATCATAAATTATTCTAACAGTGATTTTCACTGTTATCGACGGTTTTTAATTTAGTTTCGTATTAGTCTGTTACTTTTATATATAAGGACCGCTCTCATTCATTGTTAGATGTTTTACGACAATTAACAGAATTTAGGCAATGATGACGTAGCAGTGTCCTGGGTTTATATAAGATTTGTGGTGTGCAAGTGGTCTCTCAAGATAACCGTGGTAACTATTGGCTGATTCTCGGTTGAGAGAGGCTAATTGTAATGTTCTTAAATCTTGTACGGGTTGGAAGGGATATATTTCACCCCCCGTGCCAGACCATATAGACTTTTACTAATACCAAGGAGACGCATACTTCGAAATTTAAATAAATAAGCACTCACGCCCTTAACCTAGAGCTGTAGGCAGAGATTATGGATTTTCATTTGGTACAGACCTGACATACGTCTCCCGCCTCTTCTACATTGATACATCTACTCATACATGCTCCTCCGTTATCTAATGCAGTCAATACTATCTTGTCGGCATAAGTTCCCCAATAACGACCCCGACCAACACTGCCACTCACTTTTTAAACATAAATTTCTCTTGTAAATCTTTTTCATTCATCCTGTCATCTATTACATATGTCTATCACTAGAAATTAGTATGCAAAATACATTGTATTCCAGCTTAAAGGGCTCCCCCTTTAAGCTGGAATACAATAATACTACTATTACTACTGAGGCTACCCCCTAGCCAAATATCAAACAAGTCCTTTAATTAGGGACTTTTTTAGTGTTTGTTCAAGTCAACCCTACAGTAAGTGTACCTTGGCATTATGTTTCATTATGAAACTATTTTAGATAATGGTAAACCTTCAAATGCATTCACTCACTATCAGAACCAGTTTTGTATCTAAACGAAACGATACTGAGAAAATAAGCCAGCGCATTTGGAGTGGTCGGCCCACGGAAGCGCGCACTCGAAGCGCATCGCCCGTCACCGGCCATAACACTTGAACACGAACGTTTACTCTTTTTTACTATATCGTTAGAATGTTGTTTACAAGTGTGTGTATTTTACTCACACCTTTACAGATAAGTAATATGGGAAGGGGCAGAGGATTGGACGGGGGACTGGATGGATAGGAGAAGGAAACATGCTTTTTCTGTTTATCTCTTCCTTTATCCAATAAAGGTAGGCAACGCATCTGCAACTCATTAACATCTTGCAGATACCTATGGGTAGCAGTCACTTAACATCTGATTACCCGCTTGTTCGTTTGCCAATGTCTTCTATAAAAAATGTAAACATCACTATATTTATTTAAATATTACTGTATTTCAGGAGACTGCAGTAGACCCCTTTTACTAATGCTTTTTCCTTATTCCGGAGGTCCGTGACCTATCTTTATGACCCCTGTGGTCTTCGTTCATTCCATTCCATTCGCCTCAGAATTTAATTTCCATAAGTGATTATCTCGAGAGAGGGATTCGTAAAATTGAAGATTATAAGGATAGTAGGTAATTGGGAATTGAACCTTGACCATCATTTTTGCATCTATACTATATCTACCTTTGTATTCTGTCTGTGTGGTCTGTCTGGTGTCTGTGAAGCCGTGGTATCCCAACTGATAGGAATCAGTCTATGTATGCAACGGTTGTTCCTTTTATATAAGAATATGGCAGACCAGCAAACGGTTCGTCTGCAACAAGCTAATGTTTTTTTTTGCAGATGCGTTGCCTTCTTTTAATGGACAGAGGAATGAATAAACAGACCAAAGGATATTTCCTTTCCTATCCATCCCCTCCTTCGTCAAATCCTCTTTCCCTTCCCATCCTTTCCTTATTAGAAAATAATAGGAAGGGGAAGAGGACCAGAATTAGGCCTCCGGCACCTCAATCTTCGGACGAAACGCATAATACTTCTACTTAACGCCTGTCTTCTGTAAGGTTACTTGGTACTTCACCGGTTGAGCCGGCCCATTCATGCAACTGATATTTTTGTTGCGGGCTCTACCAATGTTAAACTCGAACGCTTTTGTCGCTATACCACTGTCCATGGACTACTTCTGATCTCATCATAATTTAAAACCCATCCTTACTTATCTTATAGGGTCTATGTTAGCAAAAAGTAAGCCTTTCTTACTCCTATTTACTCCATTGAGGCTTAAAGACGTGATATATTTGATGATGAAATGTAATTCGGTAGAGAAACGGCGACAGGTGTTATCGACAAAATTAATTACTAGTCCAGCGAAGGAGCGGTCAGTTCTCACTCGAGTCTGTGACGTCACATCTGCGACCGACACCTGATATCTTCAATAACCCTTGCCTTGAGTTGCTCCTGAATTACGTAGGCACTTTAGTCTATAAGGGGTACAAAGACGTCGACGAATGAAGGTCAGTTGAAAACGTGGAAATAGAATAATGTAAGGTTTACTATAGAACAATTATTATTACCTTTAGCATGTATACTAAGATTCTATTTAAAGATGTCATTGTTATTCAAATGTTAAAAAAATATTAGCTAAAAATAGTCACGACCATAGTCTAATAACGAATTTTAATCTATAACCATCTTGATTGACAAAATAAATTACTGTTGCTTTTTATATTTCTAAAGAAGACATCAGATTTTTTTAATTGAAAAACGAGACTGAGAAGACTTTCAGATCATTTATTTAATTTTAATCAACCTACGTAGAAAGTCCTTTATCCTCAAGCAATGAACGAATTTCGCATCAAAGGCGAATCCTTTATGTGCTGATAAAGGTTGCCGGATTAAATACACAAAGTTTTTGTGTGTAAAGGCTGTGAGATAAAACATCAAACAGTTTACGGGCACGTCCCCAGCCCGCTTATACCCTGACATGTGCTTAGATTAACGACTTCGCATAAGGGCAGAATGCGTACTTACATATATGTATATATGTACTATGAATCCGACCCGGATTCGCACGGGTAGGGCTCATTATCTATAGCCAGGAAAACACGCGTGACTTGTGACTACAGCCTAACTAACTTAAGCCACCATCTGTTAGAAATTTATGGAACTTGTAAATAATTATATTCTTTAATTTGCAATAATTTTTTTTTAGGTTAAGTTAAAATATCAAGATAAAACCTATTCTATCTCTCAAGTTGGATCAAATAGATCAAATTACGCTCGGTATACGAAATTTCACTAAGATCGATTGAGAAGTTTCGGAGTTCGTTAGGGATCGCGGACCAACATCGTGACACGGAAATTTTATATATTAAAATGTTGTAATAAATGAGATAAAAACCTAATAAGGAATCAGTCATCATCGGTTCCATGTTCTTGAGAACATAAGTAAATTATTTATTCTAACCGTAGTTATTTCTTTAAAATCGAATAGAAATAGAATTCTAGATCTGATGTATTGTTTAGTTACGGTAGTATAGATGATAGATAGGCAACAATCTATTGTATATGTATATTGTATATATATATTAAATATACATACAAAATGTTATCAAATTTCTGAATTAGAAGTTCACGCAAGTAAAATCTTGTCCGTTTTACGAACCATTTTTCTAGAGGGTCGCACGGTGGCGGGTGAGTTATCGCAGGGGTAATAATAAGGACGGTGGGGGAAAGATTATAAGGGGGAGGTTTGGCCTAATTTTTTAATTCGAGTAACGGACATTTTGCAGAAACGCGGTCCACTTGCATAAGTAGAAAACATTGGATAATGAGTGTACATTAATAGACTAATTTCGTATGTATTCAACAAAATTTTCAAAAATACTTGTTTGAAAGATAATAATATCTCAAAGTCTTAATACGCCAATAGCCTAAAGATTAAGAAACTTTAGGTCGTATTTTCTCGAAGTCGGCTATTGTGGTAACCATCTCCTAGCACTCTTACCAAGTCTTGGCTTAGTTGAAATGGTTGAAAGAAAAATTATTAAATTATTCTCACACTCTACTAATATTTTATAAAAAAATATCCATTACTAATATCCATCCCAGTCGGTCTTTTGTTTTCGCAATCGAGCGGTTTTCAGTTAATAAGAAGAACAAATTAAATTAGATAGATTCGATGGGATCAATACACAATCTTACCGGGTATATATGCTAGTAGTGGAAAATGCCATCTGATGATGAATCTTGATAGATTACAAGGAATTAGTTTACACATCAGTGTAAACTAATTCTTTGTAATCTTGATATACACATAAATATTTAATCAGACTCTGAAATCGCGAATCAGATTGGTTCTCTCTTACACTATGGGGGTTTCAAAAACATGTACAGTATTATAAAAATAATTAAATATAGTTACTAAAATCATAAATTAAGTTGGCTAGAGCACACACGGGCCACACATAAATTACAAAGATTTAATTAATACCACCGGACGGAATCTTACGGCAGCCATTTTGGATACCCTTATTCTACTCCCACCCGCTGCCCGAAACAGACGATTACGCTTTGCAAAAATTCTGAAAACACATTCAATCACTTAGCTCAATAAAGTATGACTTCTATTGATAGAAGTATAAAGTTTATTTTTGTACGTGTTATATTTTCATAACAACATAAATAAAGTTGTCGATTCGTTACCCCGATCCTTACGCGGGCATAATGAGGGACGCACCCTATGAGATGAGATTTTCGGCTCCTGTTTAAATTGATTCAATCGAGGCCCGATGTTTCGGTCGAGAGGTTCCGGATGCGAGGCTGTTTTTTTTTCCTCATCCTCGGTAACTTTTCCCGGTATTAGGAATTAATTGGGGTGAGCAGGTATCCCAATTATAGCATTAATTAGAAAGACTAGGTCAGTAAATTTAACAGATATCAGAACAGTATCAGCCAATTTGTATTAAGGAGTCTTTGTTTTTGATTATCCTTTGTCAAATACTTGTGAACAATCAACAAGCAAAAGTTATCGAAAGAGATTCGTTGATCGGTGGTAATGAATGACGAAACCCCATTTCACTTATTTCACTTCTACACACCGACCCCGGACAGGTGAAATTTTATCAAATAGTAAGAACTTCGACGGATAACGAAGGAGGTCACACCTTCCGAGCGAAATTTCATTTTAAATTATAATTTATTATCCCTATTAAACGTTTATTGTCACATTAATTTTACTTATAAAGATATTTCACGAGTTACACACGGATGAGGAATATCTTCGTCCAACTCTGTATTAAACTAATTCGTCTGGAGCCGGCAACGCTTCAGTTTGGATAAATTATTTAACACGAAACTCTCGGCTATTTCCCTGCGGCGCAAAAGCTTGCTTTAGAATTATAAATGAGCGAAGCTTAAAGTTTAGGAGCTGGGACTGTGCAAGTGTAAAAGCTCAGGCGGAATGAGTTGGAGCTTTAGAAACGAACAATAAATTATGTTTGTAAATTACATGAGTATTGTGGAAATGAGTAATGGGTAATTTTTATACTAATATTAAAAAAGAAAGACTTGCTTGTCCACATACGTAATCCGGAAGGAACACAGCCTATGTTTTTTTTATATATTTCTTTCTTTCGTTAATCCACGTATGGATAATTCTTAACAGAAATATGTAATTCGCTTTATGGTTGACAATATAGTATCTAACTCTTTCTGATCTTCCCTTCACATGAAGTATCTCTTGATAGTATTTTTTTTATTCACTGTTTGTTTTTCTAATTGTTCCATATGTTGTAAGGTATATTCCCTTTTTCTGTCACCTGAAAGAAATGAAAAATAAAATTACTGTCGGATCAATACGAATAGGATTTATTTAAGTTTTCATTCATTCAATTTAAGAAAAAGGATATTTCCGTCTCCTATTCATACCCTCCCCATCTTCAATGCATCAATCATCTGCAATTCTGCAATTTGTTCATTTAATATTCGCTTAATAGTCAGGGAAATTGCTTGTTCGTTTGTTACTTTCTTCCTTAAAAATGTAAAAGTAATTACTACTAGTGAATTACAAAAGGCCAAGAATCAATTTAATATGAAAATCCATGTTTATAACCCAAGCTTGCTTAAAACTATATTGTACAAGGTTTTATTTTTATTTTTAGAGTTCTGTTTGATATATTAATGTTTCTATGAACACGAAATTAATTAAAGGGTTGCGATCGCTCTCGGATATCGCCAGCAACATCGAGGGGTTGCTGGGATACTTCGAGGAGCTGGATCGGCTGGAGTGATCCATATCCCACCCACACGAAATATACGCGCTATACGTCTAGTTGCGAAAAATAACGCCATACTAAAAGTTAGTTACTAAACTAACTAACTAAAATAGTCTTCGTACAAACGATAAAGGAGCGTCCAGCACAACACAGTGTGTGCGGCAGTACAAAGAGTCGAGAGAGCTTAAGTAGATTGAACAAAACCGCCGGCGCGGCATTTAATAATTAATCTATGGTCGCACACTAAGACCCAACCAGTTTCTTTACGTTGCAGTTAATTGCATTTAGATTGCATAGTGGACATTATTTTTTAATATTGTGAACTTATTATTAAATTTAAAAAGTAACATAATATTATTTCTCTTTTGTTTTTATTCGAATGATGTCATACAGAGCCATCTCACGGAATTTGAGGGTACCAGTAGATTATCATCCATTGAAAATAACGCAAGAACTACAATAAATGGTGCTCAACTGGTAGGTACCCATTTTTTTTGTAAAAATTTGCGTTTTTTGAGGAAACACACCAATATACAACTTCAATCTCCAATAAATGCGCCAATAGGTTAAGGGTGCGGACCGCCGTACATGAGGTTCTGGGTTCGAAAATCTACTAATATTAAAAAATAAATAAAAAAGAATTCTTATTGAGGAATTTTTATGACAAGTGGGGAACTGACGTGTCATTTACTAATTGTCTCTTTCTCAAGTAAAATACAAATCTATATTTAGCTCACTGACTGGTGCGCCCCGCAGTCGCCTACGTAAAGGGTAGCAGTGCATTATGAAATATCCAGCGAATGTCGACGAATCCCACTTTGCTTCTGTCTGGAAACACGTCAATAAGTAGCATCCGTATTCATAAATATTTAATCAGACTCTGAGCGGTCGAGCCTCATATATTTAGTTCCAACTTATTGATCGTAGACGTTTCATTTCATCCGCAGTCAGTTCTTTCTGAACTATTCTAATACTTTAAAACTTAAAAAAAATTCAAAATTAAACTCTGCTAGCAATCAATCGACAGATACCTTCTGCGTGAGGATTAAGACAACTCTCCAAAGAATTAAAGAATACGAAAACAAAACTGAAAAACAAAAAACGATGAACAAAGTAATCTATGTATGCAGTAATGTACGTCCATATAGCGCCACTAGCCTAATGGCTAAGGGTACGGACCGCGAAAAATGCACAACATGGCCGTGGGTTCGAAACCCGCCATTCGACTATTGTCGTGCACCATGTCCGACCACGTTCAAAACTTATTTGGACTTGGTTAAAAGAAATATTAGTAAATTATTTCGATATATGTCCAAGGAGGATTCGCGTTAGGCAGGCGGTCAGCAATAAAAAAAAAAACTATTGCCAAAACCTATTACAGTATGGACCTGGCGCTTATACACATCAGGCGTATTCCGGAGTCGGGTTGAAAAAAAAAAGGGGGGGGGGGGGGGGGG
>DWTW01002704.1:0-10709 GCA_018246275.1 Papilio slateri
ACCCCCTCTCCAGTCTGCGGGCCCGGGCGACGACCCGGTCCCGCCCATTGGCTATTCTCCCTCGAATTGTTCTTGCAGCTGAATGATTATGAAATTCGAAAAGGGAAAAAGATTGGCGTTACGGTTTCCTTTAACAATCACCGTTTATTCGTGGGGAATATCCCTAAGAATCGAGATCGGGACGATTTGTTTGAGGAGTTTACTAGGCACGCACGTAAGTCCTTGTCGAATTCATAATATGTGCTATTCAGTTTGTACGGGGACGCGCCGGGGGGACGCGCGGCCGCCGCGCACTTTCATACATAGCTCACGCAGCGACGCGCGCACGCACACGCGCCGCACCCGCGCCCCGCACCCCCGCGGCCCCCCGGCCGTCGCTCGCTTTCTCTAGTAGATTTGCAATACCGAGTGTTAACCGATCGGCCTCCGCCTCGAGAATGCTCACTGGCAATGACTGGAGAATCTTGCTGTTGTTCTCTAGATAGACTTCTTCAGTATATGTTCTCCTAAAATATCGTTTGATTTGCTTCATATTTTCGTAGCGTTGAAGGAATGAAATAAGCGAGGGGAAGGACGCTTTATGTTACTTTGATCCGAGCTCGCTCGCTCGTCCCTGCCTCTATACGTACGTTGTATGATTGCAGCTGGACTGGTAGAAGTTATTATATATAGTTCGCCCGATGACAAGAAGAAAAATAGAGGGTTTTGTTTTTTGGAATACGAGTCACACAAAGCGGCGTCGTTAGCCAAGCGTAGACTGGGAACTGGTAGAATAAAGGTTAGTGCTATCTCCTTCACTACTGTGGTTAGTCCACACCTACATAGCTCCTCCCTTAAGTAATCTTAAGAAGCGGGCCAGAGTCAATTATTTATTTACATGGGAGATCGCAAACAAGCAAGCAGGATTTACAGATGTTCTCGACGGAAGAACGGTGAGGTAGGTAAAGGAGAGTGTTTTCTGTCGCTGAGTAATCAGTTGGAAACATTACGATATGTTTTCGTGGCGATCACCAACGACCGATCCAATACATATAACTATAAAATAAAAAAGGATTTCGATTAATCAATAAGCACAATTAAATTATGGTTCTGTCGGCAATGTTACATGTTCTCAAGAAAGGATTTTTTTTATGGTCCAAGGTATGCGAGCAGGCTATTCTTGTAACAGAAGTTACAAAGGCTATGCCTTGTGGTCGAGTCGTGGACTCTGGATCTGTACTTAAACCTGCTGAAGCGATTATTCCGAAATTCCAATTGGAAAATGAAGATTTTAGTGCATTGATGGATTTTATATTACTGGACTTTTTATTCTGATTATTCCATTAAAAAATTATAACACTGTTTCCTAGGTATGGGGCTGTGATATAATAGTGGATTGGGCGGACCCTCAAGAAGAACCCGACGAGCAGACGATGAGTAAAGTAAGTTTAAAACATTATTTTAGATCTATTAAATAATTCAACTGCATTATGAGGGAGCCTAGTCTATTTTTTTACATACAGCGAAGACAAAAAGGCTACCAATTGGCCAGTTACTTTAACATATGTTACATTGACATTCTGAAGTCTTGGTCTCTTGAATGAAATCCTATCGGTCGTACCCCCAAACGAGTCAGATTAATGAAAGAATTCCATACTGACGTTTTGGATATGCTGTTCATGCATGCAGTGCTTTTGTACTTTGAAGACACGTTTACTTAAAGATGAAAGAAAGAATGAGTCAACTTTGCTCTCCGAAAATATGAGCAATCATAAGAATGCATATTAAGAGTGATTATATAGAAAGATGTGATTAAGTTAGAACCAATTTTTTTCTTTTTTTTTTTATGGAAGTAGGTGGCAAACGAGCAAACCGGTCACCTGATGACCGCTACCGATAGGCATCCGTACAAATGAGTCGCAGATGCGTTGCCTGCCTTTAATGGACAGAGGAGGCCCTTTCTCATCCTTTCCTTATTAGGAAAGGATGCGAAAGGGCCTCCGGCACCTCTCATTAGGCGAAACGCAGAAGCATACTTCACGCCTGTCTTCTGTGAGGTCGTGGTATTTCACCGCTTGCGCCGACCCATTCGTGCAACAGACGTTGCAGGCTGTACCACTGTACGACGAATGGTTTTTACAGTGGTAAAAAGTTACGTTTATTATGGCTTTTCTATCTGCTTTTAAACCTTTTGCTTAGCATGTAAATTGACAGGAGCAGAGGGGACATCGGTTACCTCACGGCGGTAGGTAACGGGGTAGACTGGAGTCGTGAAATTGCCACAGGATAAGTTTAATTAAATGATATTTTTCGTTTCCAGGTGAAGGTGTTGTACGTGCGGAACCTGACGCAGGACATTACCGAGGAGGCGCTCAAGGAGGAGTTCGAACACTACGGCACGGTGGAGCGCGTTAAGAAGATCAAGGATTACGCCTTCGTGCACTTTGAGGACCGCGACTGCGCTGTGAAGGTAGACGCATTTTTTTATCAGCTTCGAATTTTTTTTTAAAGAGTACATTGCCATCTTTTTCGTAGGAAAGAGCGTGGAATAAAAGGCCCATTACAATTGCCGCTGCTCCGGTGGTTAATGATAACGTGTCGTATTGTTTTGTGCAGGCCATGCACGAGCTGGACGGCAAGGACATGGGCGGCGCGAGGCTGGAAGTGTCGCTGGCTAAGCCACCCTCCGATAAAAAGAAGAAAGAAGAAATCTTGCGTGCGCGCGAGCGCCGCATGACGCAGATGATATACGGTCGTGGCGGGTGAGTCCTACCTACCTACTAGCCTAGACGAGTTGTAAGCCTTCACTTGTGTTTGAATTATATATTACTTGAGGTTTTATTTTAAGGAGCGCCAATAGCCTAATGGTTAAGGGTACGGACCGCGAAACATGCACAACATGGTCGTGGGTTCTAATCTCGCCATTCGAATATTGTCGTGAACATGTCCAACAAAGTTTAAAACTTGTTTTAAACTTGGTTGACCGTTATCAAACGAAATATTACTAAATTATTGTGATAATCTAGTAATATTTCATATATATGCACGAGGAGGAGATGGGTTGGCGTCTCAGGCAGGCGGCCAGCCATAAAAAAACTATAGGCAAAACCTATTACAGTATGGACTGGACTTCGGTCGTACTGTGCCGACCCCACATAAAAATGCGAAAAGGGAGGTAAAAAAAGAAATTCTGGGAGGTTTTAACACAAAGTACACACAATATGAAAGTTACGGGCCGAGTCAACTCACAGCAAAGGGTTTAAACAAAGCGGTTGAAGCTTTCGTATGTTTACAACATCGAAACACTGAGAGCAGCATAGATTGCGTTGTGACTGTGAAATCCCAATTGCTACCTGTTTTATATTTAATAGATTTTATTGTCTTAATTTATTATTTTGAAAATACTATGTTTTGTAAGTTTGGTTTAATTAAGTGCTCAATAAACATTATGGCGGATATTTAGGCGATAACAGATTCGACTTTGACTTTGTGAATTTGAATATAGTACATTGCGTATTCAATTATAACAAGGGAACACGCGCATTATACAAATGTAGTTACTCAAATATATTTTTTAAACAAGTTACGATAAATGATTCCTGTGTAAAGCTGAGCAAGATAAGAAAAGGTGGAAATACGTTAGGTAAAGCGTCTGGGTAGGCCAATATTTAGAGCGTAGGTAGCTCAATGTAAAGGCGAGAAGATATATGAAAAGATGCAACACAGAGCTCAATGTTGCATAAAACAGCTCAGATTATTGATACGTCAGAACGAGAGAGAAGAGGGAATAAATTAAACCATAACAGACACGGCTCGTATGCATTAGAGCGAGAAAGATGCAATGCTGCAACGGACGCGGTTGCACGTTACACATGGCTTGGAAGCTAAGATCGAATTAGGGCGTTATCGCGATAGTAAATATTCCATTAACTATGCAACAGACATGGCTGCATAGTGCAGCCTGCATTAGAGCGAGACAGACATACAATGATGCAAGGAACGTGATTGCATATGGCTCACATTATTTTGGGGCGTTAGAACGAGATAGAATTATATGCAACGGTGCAACAGACAGTGTTTACACACGTGTCGATGTTAGATGCTTTAGAGCGAGAGGGAGTTATACGCAATGTTGCAACAGCGGTGGTTGCATTTATTTCGGTGGGGCCGTTTGTGTAGAGGCGTGTGGGTAACGTCGCTGTGTGTAACATTCAGATTTGATTGGTGCAGCTGCTCGCCGGTGCACGGCGCGCTGAGGGGCCGCACGCCGCAGCCGCAGCCGCGCCCGCCCGCCGCGCGCGGCGATTACGGTCAGTATGCACGTACACTTGACGTGTGACACGCACTCACACACAACATGTCCACATAGTGACACGCGCGCGCGCAGTTACACGTGACGTACTACGCATGCACGTGTAACTACGCGTGCTCTACGATGCGCATTGACACGCTGGCGTGACAAAATTGTGTACGTGGCACGCAGATATATTAAGAATTGGATTCATGAACGAGTACAGCCTTTCTTAAGATATAAGGCTGCCAAGAGTTTATCCTTTTAAGCCTCGGAAATAACCAATGTCCTTGTTTATGAACAAAATCTTTTTAAATATACGTGACCACACAGCGCATTGACTTTGGATAGATTTGTTTAGCGATCAAGCTAAGATCGGTATGTTTTTTTTAATATCTTAGATCAATCATTGTTTTTATTTACTCCGAGGTTTCAGATTATATTTAAATTTTGTTGTAAATAATAAGAGCAATAAATAAAAATTATAATTTAAGACTCACTTTTAATGCGCGTGCGCAACTTTTATTCAGAAATTCCAGAATGGACACATGAATGTTAGATATTTGTACGTATGTAATGCTTTTATTACATAAAGACAAATAGATGTATATGGTTACTGAAAATATTCATGATGGTTAGTTGTTCTTGCATACTTGAATAATATACACCAATCATTTGGTCTGTCTCTCTTTAGTCCGTTTTTTAATGGACCACATCACTTGATTTCAGAGACCGTTCAGAGTATTACAAAATGAACCTTAGTTTCCAGTTTATGATTTAACTTTTAATGTTCATTCTTATCTAAACAAATCGACCCAAAGTCCGAACATATCAACAGAGGCATAATTTGGTAGCACTCGAGTGTGGTGAAGTGATGCTTTGCTTCGCGTCGACTGTGAACGTTCACCTAGCTCACTTTGAATACGATATTGTTTTATCACATCGACACAGTCACGAGGCCGATAAGTATATTGTACACGGTGTGGTCTCCACGCGCACAATCGCAAACTTTGCTACCGATCCCTTACTAACAACTGTGGTTGCGACTGTACACTCGTACAAATGCCATTCCTATAAATGTATTGAACGGAACAAGCACAGTAGTAGAACTAAAAGATGTACCGTCGCGGCCAAAATACATGTACCACTAATGCTATTTTATAGGCTATAAAATAATAAAGAGCTAGGCTTAGGACACTGCATGGTTTCGGCCTAAATCCGTAGACAGACAGACGAGACGACTTCCGACACGTTAGCCGCTGCGATAACGAGAAAGGGCCACACGATGTTTTATGTAATAACAACTTAACCGGCTACCCACTGCATGCCTCATGAGTTTAATCATTCATCAATATATTTGGAAGTCTGCTGCCGACGAGGACGAGTGTGTTTCGTGTCGCTTGCGAGTAGGGCACGGTGGTGGGGTGATCATACACACGATGTGAATACAGCCGGCCGATGTGTGAACGCAACGAGATGGGTTGCCGCCGTGAGCGATGGCCAGTGCATGTTGTGTCCGTGTGCCGGAGCCGTGTGACCGGCGCCAGCGAGACATTAGCATGTGTTGATTGTGTGAGCGGTGCGAGCCTCGGAAGCTAGCCGCACCGCCAGCCTAAGGTAGCTTGTAAGTTAGAGTTAGTTTAGCTTAGCCTCTAAAAAAGGCCTGTGTTGTGTGTTTATAGATTATGATTACGACTATTACGGGTACGGGGATTACCGAGGTGGCTACAATGAGCCATTTTACCGGTACGATGAGTTCTATTTTGATTACGCGGGGCCACCGCAACCGTCCGCCGTCCGCCAGCCTCCCAACAGAGCGCAACCGGTGGGTCCCGCACACACTAACTAATGTTATCATATTATTTTACTAGTCACTAGACGCTGTATACTCATCATTACCTTTCGAATTTTGAGTTGCCAAATTTTTTCATCTGTTCTCACAGTTTATTTGTTTATTAATTTATTTTTTTTGGTTGAAACCCATCCTAGAATGGAGTCAGTGACTCGGTAAAGAACGGTAGTGTGTAGGCCTGACGGTGGTGATCGATATAGCGGCGGCGGGGCGCGCCGGGCGCCTGCGAAGCGTCGCCAAGCGAACATTGCCGCTGGCGACAGTTGGCGACGCTTCGCAGGCGCCCGGCGCGCTTTCTCTAGCTGTCGAGTGCGAGTCGGTAGGGGGCGGGGTGGCCGGTCGGCGATCGCACCATCAGGTCTGCATGGCTCAGGCCACTCCGACTAACGTGCCCGCATCACCCTCTGTTACCATTGTCATTTCACGTTCGCTTCGCTCGTGTCATCCCACACCCACGATCCCGCCTCATGTAGCGCTTCGCCCCCGCTTCGTCACTAACACGTCGTAACACGCTCGGAGCTTCGCCCCCGCCCCCGCCGCGATTGTTTGCCGCGTCATAACGTGTGCTAGAGAGTGTTGTGAAGACTTACTGATCCGCTTGGTCGATGCCTCACTCAGGAAGACGAGCTCGCTCTCGGGCCCAACTCGCTTTACTACGATCTAACCGGAGGCATTCAGGTACCGGACTTCAATATGTAATGGTATATTTACCCCTTGCCAAATGAACGTACTGTTCCAATGATAGAGACCTTGTTTAGACATTGTTTACTGTTGTCGTAGCTCGCTGTTGGTACGTGCAAAGTAGACTCGCATTTTAACAATAGCTTTGTATCCTAGGTACCTGATTGTTTCGACATATAACCTTAGTTAAGAACATTGGTGATTATTTTGGTATATACTTTGCGGTATACAATATGGTTACAGTAATATCTTGTTTATTTTACAGCATGACTTTAGTTTAATGCTCAAGTTAATTTTTATAATTATAATTAAGTATATTGAGTAAACGAAAGTCGTCGACATTCTTTTCATGTTTAAGGAATGTTTATTGTACATTTATTAGTATAGTTTATTTATTGTTTTATTTTATTATTGCTGCAACATTAAATTGGTTTCATTTATACTATTTATTTAGAATATAGAAATAATTTTGCTGCAATTTATCTCCATGTCTACGTCTCTCTCCACATTACGATGGGAACTGTTCGTTTTAAAACTTTATAAAAATTAGTCAAATATGTGACATTTTAATTTCCATCGCAATGTGTATAGACTATATATTTTTTTGTTGTGGCTGTAATCATTCAGCACGATTATTATATTGCCGTTGCTTTACAAAAAAAAAGAATGTGCTATTTGACATGTTATATTATCTATAATTACCTTTTTTATTTCATACTACAAATACAGATTATGTAACGCTTGCAGTTGTCAAATTTAATTTTGTTTTGTGACTACTGAAAGTGTTTTTTTTTTAATTCAATATCTCACGCATTAACCACCACCAGCACAACCGAAGCTCTTATCGCTGTCCTTTTGTCCTCGTGTCCGATATATATATCTACGTAGACGA
This sequence comes from Papilio slateri, assembly GCA_018246275.1. Taxonomy (NCBI): domain Eukaryota; kingdom Metazoa; phylum Arthropoda; class Insecta; order Lepidoptera; family Papilionidae; genus Papilio; species Papilio slateri. Next base: position 7,696 of record DWTW01002704.1, read on the forward strand.
TAACGCAAATTCTTTTCTACCCATTCCTACCAAAATTGGTATTTTTTTTAAATATGCACCGAAGTGACATTTACGTTGCATATCAATGTAAACACACGTAATTTTAGTTCACAGTAAATGCTATATTTGCATCGTGCGTGCATGCAAAGATGACTTTATGCATCTTGGATTAATTGTCAACATAGCATAGAGAAATGTCAAATTTGACATTTTATAAAAAAATACTTTAGTCAATTCATATTGAATCTGTTACTATTAATTTTTTGCATGAAGGCTTTATCTTAATTTTAAGGTTAGAGACTTATTACTCCTATATAAATAAATAACTAAATAAAAAAATACCTCGTGCAGGGTTAGTGAGCTGTACTAAGCAATCACTCTGATACCTATCAAGTTGTGGACAGCTTTAAAATCTTTAGTTACCATTTTGAACTAGCCTGTTACGGTTGTTGTAACACGGGGGCATATTAAAAAAATATATTGACCGCATATTATCGTTATTACGATTGCCAAAATTTGACAAATGAAATTAAATAAATTTCTGTATTAAAATTGTTGTTCCAAATATCTCAAAGAAGAAAGTGCCTGTAAAGTAACTTGATTCCTTCTTCATTTGTAAAAGGACATAACTGCCTTACTCTTTATTTATACCAGGGTTCTTCAATATTATTTGTTAAATATTGAAGTAGGCATTTTTTTATGCAAAAGAATTTGTCCAGTAATATCGCCTTTGAAAACGTATCGACTATATAATTTGTAGGTTCGATTGTAACCGTTAAGTCGGAGCAGCTAACAGAGGGCAGTTGTAAGATGGCGATGGTCGGCTATCGGTTGCTATCGGGTGCTAGTGGTGGTGGTGGTGTTGTGGCGAGCGTGACGTGTGGTGTCGTGGTGCAGGGTGGGTCATGTGGGACGGGCGCGCGATGGGCGCGGCGCGCGGCGGCGGGCGCGGCTGGGGCCCGTGGTGGTGCCCGACGCGCCGCTCGTGGCCGCCGCACGCCCAGCGCCATGCGTGGCAACCCGCGCGCCAAGCCAAGTTTACCAGGTCAGTACCCTCTTCCGTACGTAAGTAGGCCTTGCCCATAGTCCTCACTAATGGTCTTACCGCAACCCTGACCAGGCCCCTAATTTAATGACCTCTAACAAAATTGTGTCGCAATGGTTTAACAATTGGTTATTTGACAATTCAATGACCACTTGTCATAGATTTGATAGAGCGCCGTCACGAGACCATTGCGACAGCATTAAAATAGCTGAACCGTAGGCCTGGACGGCGGTCCATCTTGTGGGAGGCCTATATGGTTGTTTTATTTTAGTTTAGGGGCATCTGGGTACGAGCTTCGCTCAATTTCATCTTTCTAAACTCTTCGAAAATGATTGTATTCGAATATCATATCAGCGCCATCTCACAAAAATTTGAGATTGACAACACTCCAAGACCATAGATGGCGCTATAGACTAATATAATTTCTGATGTTATATTATAATTATTAGCTTCATGCTATGGTTATATTGTTTATTTACTATAATAAGATTTCAAATTAGATAAGGCCCAACCCCCCACTTTTCTCTCTTCCTCCGCTCCCTGTAAAAAAAGCCTGGCAACGGATCCGTAAGTATAGATCGTTGTAGACAATACATAGAATGCCTCATTTGACTGAAGGACCGGGCCTAAGTCAAGGAAACGCGAACACACTCGAGTTTTAAAGTAGTAGTGCCTTGAGAAGTAAACATTAGATGATGCGTTTCATCCTTTGGACATTTCATTTTACATTTCGTGTCATTTTAATTGGCTGGCAGATAATTTTTGCACGCCAATGTTTGGCGCTAGCAATGCAGAAAGAAGGAAGGTAGGCTAACCTCATAATTTACCTACCAATGGTTAAAATGAGGGGTGATTGCTTTAGTCTTCGAGGTTTATAGCATTCTAGTTGGCGCCTTTTTTTCTAGGTCACTAAAAATTTAAATCATAATGTATCCAAAAACATTGGACTCCATCACTCGGTCGAATGCCGTACGTGTTCTCATGCTGGTCCTTTTATTTCAGCTTGTTTGATGGTTTGCGTCTAGTCTGGACTATTGTTTGTGTATCGGTAACTATCCTCTTCCTTTATTCCTTCCCGCCAAGTTCTCCCGCAAACTTGGGCTCGATCGAGCGGTGAGTCCCGTGTTTTTTGTTTGCGAAGCATAGTTTGTGGGAGAACTTTCCGTTTTTATTTTACATGTTTCAATCCTGAGTCCTAACTTTACCTTATAATTACCTAATTTATACGTGTCATATTTGAGTATTACCAAATATAGTAATGATGATTTAGAACTGGTCCCCAATTCTGCTAGCAATATGCCACAAGGGTCTCTCAATGGTTTCATAATTGTTGATTTGGAATTTTACTAATCATATGTCGTAGTAATTTGTCGGTGGAGAGCTATTGTGACGCCTTTGTAGCACCATTTAAAAAGCAGAATCGAGAGCCTGAATATACGGCATGGATGGTGTCGCTTTAACTTTATAAATATATTACTCCCCGAATTAAGTCAATCCATACACTACTCGTGCGCAATAACATGAGACTATAGTCCGACGATGTCATAGCATTTGTACAGTCTGTAAAAACTCTTACATGTTCATATGCAACGTATAAGTTCTGAAATAAACTTACAAAACTAGCGGACAAAGGATAGCTCTGTCGTTCGCTGTACAAATGTGATCGGGCGGGTTCGTCGCATTGCACGGCAGCCTCATGTTATTGTATCAGTATAATAATTTTATTAGTTGTCGTATTGAATTGTGTGTGCTGAACTTACGCTCTATCGTATCAGTGGGACGTCAAGTTTATCGGGCAGGTAGTATATGACGGCTGTTGTCACGGTGTGCAGGTAAACGCAAGTTGGACGGGGGCAACCAGCACGTTGGGGGGGAGACGAAGCGGCGCATGGGCGCGGCGGCGGCGGCGGCGTGCGGCTGGGGCGGCGACATGGAGGCCGGCGGGCCGCTGGCGCAGCAGCCGCTGCCC
>DWTW01002705.1:0-10708 GCA_018246275.1 Papilio slateri
TTATACCATTGATTATGGAAACTATTACATTGCAACCAGCTGCCAATCAAAGGTATCTTTTACAATTTTATACCATTTATTACGGAAACTATTACACAAGCTGCCAATCAAAGGTTTTACATGATCAGAGCTAAACAAAAAGATGTCTATTTTTTATTTGATTGATTTCTTATTATTTAAAATAAAAAATAGATTATAATTTATAAAAAAATCACTTTCATTTCTAGGCAATCGGCAGCTTTCAATAAAGAAGTGTTTGTGGATTTTATGGGTGCACAGATAAAGACATTGGCTTTTTTAGCATATATCATCAGAATATATCAAGAGACAATTGCGAATCATGCTACATTAATGGTCAAAGGAATTATAGGACTACTAACTCTATGTCCACCGGAAGTAGCGCATCTGAGAAAAGAGTTGGTGATAGCCACAAGACATGTTTTGGCCACTGATCTAAGACTGAGTAAGTAAATACATTGCAGTATTTATATGATACAGTAATCATGTGGATTTGTACTTGAACAGAGGATTTAACTGGGAGTGATAAAGTAATATATATGGCAGAGGTGACATGTTTATGAAATCCTTGCTGTAATTATGAAGCACGAATACTTCAATATTTTAGAGTACAATATGCGAAATGTGAGGACATAGATTTAAAATCTGCCATTTGATATTTGTCATGAACTATTTCCTTAAATAAGCTCATCATTTCCTAATACAAATGCTTTCAGTCAGCTCAGTCTCTATCACATTTAGGAGTAATACCAGAGAACTTTAAAATTTATAAACATAAAGCTTGGTGAAAAGCAAATAGCTATTTATGTCTACGCCAGTGTGGTTAAAGGATTGAGAGTGTAGGCATAACTCTTTTCTATATTTAAAATTGAACTTTAAGAAATATTATCTTCTATGCATTTTTAAAGATTGAAGTGAGCGTATTGACGTTTTTGTTACTCTAAATATGTTTGAATGATCTATAGTTAATTTTTCAGAATTTGTACCGTACATGGAGCGTTTGTTTGACGAAGACGTGCTGTTGGGACGGGGCTGGACAGTGCACGAGTCCCTGAGGCCGCTGGCGTACTCCACGCTGGCTGATTTGGTGCACCATGTCAGGCAACACCTGCCGTTGTCAGACCTAGCTCTAGCCGCTCACCTGTTTGCTAAAAATGTCCATGATGAATCACTTCCTACCAGGTACTGTAAAATTGTTATTCATATTGCGAAAATATTATGAAAAAATGGTAAAATGCTATGGTGGTAACCGCTATTACCATCTGGATTTAGGAATGTTGTACTTCTCAGTCAAGGCTACTTAATCATTTACTGCTGCCGCTGGGCGGTTCTACGAATTTTTATTTATTTTTTACTAAAATGTTGCATCATAAAGCGAACGTAATGATTAACAGTATATATAATTATAATATACATAAAAAAATTATATACAAATATTAGTGATAAATGTTGTATCAGATGGCGTAAAAGATTATTATAGTATATATGTATCTATACTAATATTATAAAGAGAAAATATTTCATTGTTTGTTTGTTCCGGATAAAAGTTCTGAACTATTTAAAAAAAATTATTCACCAATAGAAGGCTCTTCTATCGAGTAATCTAAGCTATATTTGTTGGATTGCTAGTTTTTTTTTTATAAAATTGCTTGTATTGTTTGTTGCAGTATTCAAACGATGTCCTGCAAGTTGTTGCTGAACATGGTGGATTGCGTGCGGCAGCGGTCGGAGGGCGAGGGCGCGGGCGCGCAGCCGCAGGGCCGGCAGCTGCTGATGCGCATCCTCGAAGTCTTCGTCCTCAAGTTCAAGACAATCTCCAAGCTGCAGCTCCCTGCGCTCATGGCCAAGTGGTTAGTGACACCCACACACAGTCTCGTTATGGATTATTGAAAGGCTATTGTGCCAGTCTATAGCAGCAATAGTAATAAAAAAAACGAAAAGAAATTGACATGTAATATTTGTAAAGATATATTATAATAAATAATTGGAAACTAAAATGTTGCAGCAAACAAACAACTGTCCCGCCAAACGGTACAACTCCAAGCACACCAACGACTCCCGCGCCGTCCACGTCCGCCGTGGAACTTAAACTCGAGGAAGAGAAACCTTCGCCCGACTACTTTGACAGTATTAATAAGCCTGAAGAGAAATCCAGAATAGGCTTTCCCAACTCGTACCTGAACAACCTCAATGTCGGAGACTACAGGACTTTAGTCAAAACTCTCGTTTGCGGCGCCAAAACTATAACATGGGGATGTGCTTCCTGCAAAGTAAGTTTGATAAATTGTCAATTTAATTTTTATATTTTTGCCTCGCTTAAATTTTTATATTAATTAATAAAAGTTGTTAAAGTTTGCAAAACCAATACTCTTTCTCTACCAGATTTAGTTTTTATTCAGGTCTTAATTCAACACTACTTTATCTAGAGTTTTAAAATCTAGAGTATTAAAAGAGAGTTAACTGTTAAAATTTATAAATGTCGAAAACTACGAGAATATTTCGCATATAGAATATGTACTAGATTATGGCATATTTTAAGTTTCTACGAAGAAGAGACAGCGCCATCTTGCGAATCTGCGATGTCTAGTTTATAAGATACGCGACGTAAGTAGCGTTCGTAATAACTTAATGAATTACGATCGAATTTCGACTCGTGACCGATCACTAGTCAAAATTAATCGGTCATGATGTAGATGTATTCATGGTTCTGTCTCTTTTATTGCTGTTTCTTTTTTCCACTAGTAATTACAAAATATAAATGTAAAAGGTAAGTTGTTTTGAGACCCAAAAATAAAAGGAATCCCATCCCATGCTGATCAGAAGAGATGTAAATGCAGTAAATTTTAACGACAAATTGATTTAAACAGCAAGCGACGGCGGGCGGCGAGGGTGCGAGCGCCAGCTCGCTTGGCGGTGCTGCCGCGACTGGTACGGGGCAGAAGCAGTTCAGCTCGCGAGAGACTTTAGTGTTCATTAGACTGGTGCGCTGGGGGTTACAGTCGCTGGACATCTACACGCTGGCGGCGCCCCGCGCGCCCGCCATGCCGCCAGCCCAGCCCCACGTGCGCTCCAAGGAGGAGAAGGAGGTGCTCGAGCACTTCAGTGGAGTCGTGAGTTTACTTACTGATAATACAAAATAACATTTATATATTTCCTTCCTTAAAAGGCACTATAATTATAAAGTAAATTATTAAAACAATCTTGATCTATTTCATACGCCATAATAAACATAAATTAGTAGAATAATGGTTAATAATGTAACCCAAAGGATTCTAAATAAATTGGTCACATAACTCCTTACAACTTGCATTTTCAAGTGTTCGCCCAAAATGCGACATCTAATAAGTGGTAGAAGAGAGCGAAAAATTACCTTTGTGTTTCGTGTGAACCTTGATGGTTAAAAGTTGTCACTTGTTGCTAAGTTAAATTTGAAAAATGTAAGTTCCTGGTTAAGATTTTTAATGCATTTATTGTTTCCACTTCTTACAGTTTTCTATGATGAATCCTCAGACGTTTCAAGAAATTTTTACGGCAACGATCTCTCACATGGTCGAGAGAATTAATAAGAACATGACTTTACAAATAATCGCAAACACTTTCCTATCTAACCCTGCGACGTCTCCTATTTTCGCTACCGTCCTTGTCGAATACTTATTGAAGAGAATGGAAGAAATGGGGACGAATGTTGAGCGTTCAAATTTGTACCTCAGGCTGTTCAAGCTGGTGTTTGGATCCGTCAGTCTGTTTCCTACGGAGAACGAACAAATGCTACGGCCGCATTTACATAGCATCGTGAACAAGGCGATGGATTATGCAATGACAGCCAAGGAGCCGTACAACTACTTCTTGTTATTGCGAGCACTTTTCCGATCTATAGGAGGCGGAAGCCACGATTTACTTTACCAAGAGTTTTTACCGTTACTACCCAATCTATTGGAAGGACTCAACCGATTACAAAGTGGCCTTCACAAGCAGCACATGAAGGATCTGTTTGTGGAGTTGTGCTTGACTGTACCTGTCAGATTAAGCAGTCTATTGCCTTATTTGCCAATGCTTATGGATCCCCTTGTGTCGGCACTCAACGGCTCCCACACATTGATATCGCAGGGCCTACGTACCTTGGAGCTCTGCGTCGACAACTTGCAGCCGGACTTCTTGTATGAACATATACAACCAGTAAGAGCAGACCTCATGCAGGCCCTGTGGAGGACATTGCAGAATAATGAAGTTGCTAGGATAGCGTTCAGAGTTCTTGGAAAATTTGGTGGCGGTAACAGAAAAATGATGATCGAACCACAGAGGCTGGAATACCGGGAGACGGACGCTCCTCCGCCTGCCGTCCTGGCTTATTTCCAAGAACAACCCAAGCCGATAGATTTTGAAGTGGATAAAATAATAGAAACTGCCTTCACTGCACTCAAGTCTAGTACCACCGAACCTTACTACCGCCGACAATGCTGGGAAGTTCTTCGTTGTTACTTGGCGGCTACCCTGAATTTAGAAGACGACAGAGCCACTTTATACAAGCTATTAAATCATCCTAGTTTTGTGGAAGGTAAAATACCGCCACAGAATGGTCCTTACTATAAATGTAGCAATACAGTCGTGAGAAACACACATCGAACAGCCTTAACCGGCATGTTTGTCGCAGCAGCCATCAAAGAATTACGACAACACGTCTTATCGACAATGGTGTCACTCGTGCGACATTACACATTGGTGGCGATCGCCCAGGAAGCTGGTCCTTTCGCCGGCACAGGAGGACCGAAGGAAGGTCTCGATGCGTTAGTTTTGATAGATGCCATCGCTGTAGTCATGGGACACGAAGAAAAAGAACTCTGTAAGCCTGGACACTTAGCTTTGGTTCTTATAATTGAGACGGCAGCCACAGTTCTCGGCAGTAAGGAGCGGGCCTGTCGTTTACCTCTAATGGAATACTTAGCAGAAAGGATGTCGTCCCTATGCTACGAGCGGGCGTGGTACGCAAAGCTGGGCGGGTGTATCGCTGTGAAGTTTATGTTGGAGAAGATGGCTCCGGAATGGGTTTACAAGCATGTCTTTACGTTCTTAAAAGCTGTGCTATTCGTTATGATGGACTTGACGGGAGAAGTGTCGTCGGGCGCTATAGATATGGCAACTATAAACTTGGAGCGCCTCGTGCGTGTTTGTGTGACGGGCCCCAGCGGGCAGACAGAACTCGAGCCGGAAGTAGCCGCAGCGAAGGCACGCGCCCTTCACGATGTTTTGCAGGAGTTGGTACTTCAAATCACAAGTCCCCATTTGTTAGTTCGCCAACAGGTAATTATTTCTTTAATTTGCATATTTCACTTATATTGTAATTAATTCAGATAAAAATATTAATGTAACGAAATTTAATTTATAGTCAATGAAGTCATTAGAGCTAACGGCTCAATTACAAAATAAAACGGTAACGGAAGTAATGGATCCTCATAGAGAAGCGATAGCCGATATAATTCCACCAAAGAAACATTTGTTGCGACATCAGCCAGCTAACGCACAGATGGGTCTAATGGATGGAACTACATTTTGCACAACATTGAATCCGAGGCTGTTTACAATAGGTATGGTAATTTATACCGTGTTCAAAATTTGACTTGGATAAAAATATTATTAAAAAATATATTAGACTAATTATGACACTTATTTGAATCTCTCCATAATTATATTAATGTGTAAAACTTTCAATTCAAGGATGTATGTAGCTGCTATATTTCCAAATATGGTCTTAAAGCCTTTAGTATCTTATGAATTCTTTGTTGATAGATCTGAATATAAACGAGCATAAAGTGTTCTTCCGCGAGCTCATCTCCTTATGCGATGGAGAAGATGCTATGCTGGGCAAGTTGCCGTGCTACAAGGGCGTGAACCTTGTCCCGTTGAGGATATCTGCATTGCGGGCCCTCGCTTCGTGCCATTACATACAAGAGAAGCCCTGCCGCGAGAAGATATTCCAAGTTCTATACAAATCGCTGGAAAAGAACGATCCAGAATTGCAGCAGGTAACTTGCCTAGTTTTTGGTCGAGATTAGTGTTTTTTTATACTTCTTTCCCTGGCGTGGGCACACTGCTTGGTATACACACGATAGCCATGGTAATGACTACATTATGAGGTTTCTATATACCAGCTTAGGATTAATTATTAAGAAAAATGAATTGTTGTTATTATTTAAATAGCAACAATCCATTTGTTTTTAAATTTACGAATAATTTCGCTTAAGAGTGTAATTTTTTTTAAACTCAAAGTATTTTTTCGTATAATTTTAACATTTGATTTTGCAGGCTGGATTTGAATGTATGCAAAAATTTTTGTCTGGTTTCCAAATCGACATGGAAATGGTCCATCCTGTCATGCGACCGTTACTCCTGACGCTGGGCGATCACCGCAACCTAAGTGTTAATGGAGCTAAAAGGCTCTCCTATCTCACGCAATTATTCCCTTCCACATTTAGTGAGAAACTCTGTGAGCAACTGTTGCAATTGCTCAAAAAACTTTTGGATTATTCTATTCAGACAAACAGAGGTAAGGTTATTAAAAAGTTTATTTTTTGGTCATATATTTCTTCCTTACTTAAGTATATTATTAAACTGGCGAATACCTTTTACATTTTCGCTTAAGCCTCTTTCAAAACGAAAATATAAAGATAGTTATGACATCCAATTCACTTGGTCCAGATTAACTTGGTTTTATCTTAAAATATGAACACACACTAGTGTTCGTGTTAATATGTTTTCTGGTTATTGACAGAGTACATTTTTTTTTGCATTGATCAGGCGATAATTATTAGAAAGAGCAGGGGCCGATATTCAGGCTATTAAAACAATTATTTTAATATCAATTATATAATCTGCATTACCATGTTTAAAAATACAAAACGAAATCAATGAAGCTTTTTGTTAATATATCATTGTTAATATCTTTATGGTGGCATGTCGCTTGCGCTTTCTGCATAATGATGGCTCGGTCATCTATCATCGCGGAAATTTTATTTGTATTCACAGGCGGCAACTTCCTGCAAAGTGTTTCAAAAAATATGGACAACGAGCAGAAGATAATAATTCTCATAGGGATATTTCACCAAATTCCCGCCGCCTCGCCACGCTTCATTGACGTTCTATGCCGGCTTATATTACATACGGAGAAATCATTATCAGTGGAAGCTGGCTCTCCCTTTAGAGAACCTTTAGTCAAATTCCTTTTAAGGTATATATTTAGAATTTAAAATATTTCAATATTCGATTCTAATAATTTCGTTATTCATCATACATTTGATTAGTTAAATGTGTACTAATGCAATAATCACAACTTGTATAGAAAGAGGGGAAGTGATTAATTTATGACATAGATAAACCAACCTCCCGAGGAGGGTTGGCGTCAGGCAGGTGGGCGGCCGTAAAACTGTAGGCAAAACCTATACAGTTTGGACTACAGTCATAATGTGCCAACCCCACGTATAATTGGGAAAAGGGAAGGGAGAAGGTGCTAGATAAACCAAGTTTAAGATCACGGGCAATGTTGAAATAGTTATTTTTCTGTTCAATAAATATTTTTTATCACAAAATTATTTAGCTATTATTTCATTCGTCTAGGTATCCAAAGGAAACTCTAGATCTAATGATGGGTGACAACAATATCAAAGATCAGCAGTGGAGTAGATTCATAGTTTTCCTCATCAAACACGCCGACGCGGGCCCTGCGTTCCGCGAGGCGCTGCAGACTTCCAAGAAGCCTCGTCTACTGCAACTGTTGGCGGTGAATAGCGGCGGAGCGACCGTCGGAACGCCGCAGGCCGACCGCAACGAGATGCAGTTCCAAGTCATAAGAATCATATCCCTACTCATCAAATACGACGACCAGTGGCTATCCGGACAACACGATCTCATAGAATTACTGAAACGTATCTGGTGCAGCGATACATATCATGTGAGAATGAATCTCATTTAAGATCATAATGAAAAGTCAGATCTTTTTTCCTGTATTTCCAATATGAGGCGATCGCGGGTAACAAAACAAGACGACAAATGTCACTTAGAAAATGTATTATATGTACTTTTCATTTTAATGTTGAAACAAATAGGTTAAGTGTTGTAGAAATTTTGATTGGAATAAATTCAAATTAAAATAAATTACATTCTGCTAAATTATTAAATAGTTCCATTCGGTTCATGCTGAACCATAGACTGAACCATAGGCAATACATAGTATTATAAATTAGACTTCCACGTTTTAACACAATCCAATATAGCAGGAGCTATGCATCTTTATAAATAATGATTGTAACATTTTTTCTATTTCCTCTAGGAAATGCACAAGAAAGTAGAAAATGTCGACTGCACCCACTGGAAAGAACCGAAATTGATAGTAAAGATTTTGCTGCATTATTTCTGCCATCATCCGTCTAACATTGATCTACTGTTCCAATTGCTGCGAGCATTGTGTGACCGGTTTATACCGGACTTCCAGGTTTGTATACCATGTTTATAAACTATTTAATATTTTTTATAAATTAAAATATTTCTATATGTATCAATATTACCCTCGCAAGTTGCTAATTTTGTGACATTAAAACACTTAGTGGAGTACCGTTAGCAACACTGGCCATCGAGTACTCGTATCAAGTCGTAAACACGCACTTTTTGTTGTTGTTTCTTCCCGTGAAAAATATTCAAATATATGGTTTTATTTTGAAAAGTCTATTATTATATACTTAACCCTCTATTTTATTGACTATAGTAATTCAATAATGCTCGATCAATTAAATTAACTATTAGTTTTTTTCGCTAGCTACTTTTTAGTTTGATTTTATTGTTACAAAACTTGTATAAAATGAAAATACATAAACTCGTTTCATTTTAATTAATGACTTTTAATCTTTTCAGTTTCTTCGCGATTTCCTCGAACAGACAGTGGCGCAAAACTACACTGTTGAATGGAAGCGCTCGGCCTTCTTCCGCTTCGTGGAACATTTCTCTGGTGACGCCATGTCGCAGGATCTCAAGGCCAAAGTTCTACAAATGATACTAATACCTTGTTTCGCCGTGGGCTTCGAGAAGGGCCTGAAGATTGTTGGCGGCCCGCCAGCACCGTATCAGGATAATCCGGATAACGTCGTATCTGTTTTCATTAATAATGTTAGTATACGATTTTTTATACTGAATTTATTTATTATTTTAATTGGATTGGGACATACAAGTAAGTGCAGTTACCCGTCTATTTAATTCCTTGCATAGGAAAAAGAAAAGCAGGGTATTCAATACTTTCCTCTAAAGATAATATGCAGAAGTATACATTCAACTATAATACTTCACCTACTTATTTTGTTAGGTTGGTTATCCCTAACTATCCCCCTTTCCCCCTCCAGTAACGATAAATGTGACAACAAAGTGATCCAGTGTGTGATTTGTTACTAACGAACAAAGTAACTTATTTTGATGTTCCTCGATTTATATTTGAATGGAATGGTCCGTTGTTGCCCGACCGAAGGTGATCGACCCGGAGAACCCGTTCGCGTGCTCGGACGCGGTGCGCATCTCGCTGCTGCAGTTCGCGTGCCTACTGCTGGAGCAGGCGTCGGCGCACATCCACGACGCCAACAACAAGAAGCAGGGCAACAAGCTGCGCCGCCTCATGACCTTCGCCTGGCCCTGCCTGCTCGGCAAGAACTACGTAGATCCTGCCACAAGGTACGTTCAATATTCGCGCTAAGTATTCATTCCAAGTATTTAACCCCAGACGTAAAAGATGGATGTACGTTAAGTATAACGCGTCTATGTCCATCCGTATGTCTCTATGCCATCAGCTATCAAACGAAAACTAATGTGATTAAGGTGGTTTTTAACTGTAATTAATAAAAATCCCTTAGGCGGTTGAAGATATAAGCCCATTGTCTAGTTATTTACTTTTTAAAGCTTTCTTCGTTGTTGAGGATTTTGAATTTAATTTTAATTCTAGTCGGGGTGGTCAGAATTGCCTACAATATCAATGTTCTTAGTACCTATTAATGAAAATGGGTGTCTGCATTATCAGGACTATAATTTTACATTGTTCTATTTTTAACTAAATATTGTATTTGTTGCAATGAACAGGTATCACGGTCACTTATTGCTGAGTCATATCATCGCGAAATTTGCGATCCATAAGCGGATTGTCTTGCAAGGTAGGTTTTTACCAATTAAATAATGAATTGAAAGTGAATCTTACATACTTGTATTGAACTACAGATAGGCTTTGTGTCACAGATTGTCCACTCAGCTATTTGTTATTTATTTATTTTTATTTGATGTCTTACATTGCACAAAAGTACAAGTACAATTGGCAGACTTAATGCCTATGAGCATTCTTTGCCAGTTGACCACGTATAAAGAAAGATAAAAAATAAAGATGTACACTGCATGAAAAGGATATCTTATAAAATAATATAGATAGCTCAAATAGCCTAATGGTTAAGGGGAAGGGATCGCGAAACATGCACAACATGGTCGTGGGTTCGAATCTCGGAATTCGACTTTTGTCGTGAACCATGTAAAACCAAGTTTAAAACTTGTTTGAACATGGTTAAAAGAAATATTAGTAAAATATTTCCAAAATCTACTAATATTTCATATAAATGCCCGAGGGTTGGCGTCAAGCACGCAGCCGGTCGTAAAAAAAACTATAGCCAAAACCTATCAC
>DWTW01002706.1:0-10706 GCA_018246275.1 Papilio slateri
CCGGGCGGCGTTGTTGCTGCGCGCGCGCCGAACAAAGGGCGACGCTTCACGCGCAGAAGGAGGTAAGGCTGACTTGATTTCAATATTTTTATAAATATTATTTTATTTAATTTTTGTATTTGTATTCTGTTTCAGGAGGTGCGCCACATCACTCCCCTGCCGAGACCGATTCACGGTCGATAGTAGTCCGGGAAGTGGACTCTTCTACCACTTCTAGTCGTACGTTCAGGTGTCTGTGGTTTGAGGATCGAGACAGGTGGTGCGGCGGTTTTTGCCAAGGTAAGTGGTTTGTTGCAGGAATCTTCTCTAGTCAGGAAAGCTGGTTTGATCCTGTCGATGGTAACCGTTGTCTCTTTACCTTGCACCTCTATTTTAAATGTTTTTGGGCTGCGCTCCAAGACCTTGTATGGGCCTGTGTATGGTGATTGCAGTGGGCGCTTCTCTGGACCACGGCGAAGGAATACGTATTCTGCTGTACAGATGTCCTTCGGTAAGTAAAAGTTCTTACTGTTACCGTGACTTGTTGCCGGTGTTGGAGCGAGGAGTGCGAAGTGTTTACGTAGACGTCCTACGTAGTTCGCTGGATCTATGTCGTGTATGGGAGTCGGCGTGAAGAACTCACCAGGTAACCTTAGTGGCTCACCATAGACGAGTTCTGCCGATGACGCTTTTAAGTCTTCCTTCCAGGCCGCTCGCATTCCTAAAAGTACTAGGGGTAGTGCTTCCGACCATTCTGCCGTGTTGTGGCAGACAATGGCAGCTTTTAGTTGTCTGTGCAGTCGCTCAACCATTCCATTGCATTGTGGATGGTACGATGTGGTGGGGCGGTGATCAGCACCGACGAGTGTCGCCAGGCTTTTGAAAAGTTGAGACTGGAACTGTTGTCCTCTGTCCGTCGTGACGGTGATGGGGCATCCGAATCTTGATATCCAGCCGGAGACGAAAACCCGTGCGCATGCTTCGGCTGTGATGTCAGCCAGCGGAAAGACTTCCGGCCAGCGTGTGTAGCGGTCGATGGCTGTCAGGCAATATTTAAAACCATTTGAGTATGGCAATGGACCGATTATGTCGATGTGGACGTGGGAAAAGCGTTCGGAAGGAATAGGAAAAGTAGATAAAGGAGAGGAAGTGTGACGGGTTACTTTTGAAATTTGACAATCTTTGCACTGTTTTGTCCATTGCTTGCAATCTCTGTGTATGCCGGGCCAAATAAATCTCTCGGCCACTAGTTTCGCGGTGGCTCTTGATCCAGGGTGGCTTAATCCGTGAATTTTGGAGAAAATTTGCTTCCGGAATTTTGGTGTTATGAAAGGACGAATTCTTCCTGTCGAAAAGTCACAGTACACGTTATCGTGTTTATTTATTTTTAGCCCAGTTGGTTTTGTCAAGAGATCTTGTAGTTCAAGATCTTGTTCTTGGTCAAAAGCGAGATCATTATAGTTAATGATGGCCGTTTTAGGTAATACACCTAAGTTAGTCCTAATATCGTCCACTCTAGACAAGGCGTCAGCGACGACATTTTCTCTGCCAGGTACGTATCTCACATCCGTCGTGTACTGGGAGATGAAGTCTAAGTATCTGAACTGGCGCGGGGAACATTTGTCTCGCCTTGACGAAAATGCGAATGTGAGCGGTTTGTGGTCTGTGTAAATGGTAAAAGTTCTAGCTTCCAGCATGTATTTGAAGTGTTTTATAGCCTCATAAATAGCTAGAAGTTCCCTGTCGTAAGGGCTGTACTTTTTCTGGCTTGGGGACAGCTTGCGCGAGAAAAATGCTAGGGGCTTCCATATTTTTCCTGCTTTTTGTTGTAAAACTGCACCTATGCACTCATCGGACGCATCAGTAAACAAGGCGAGTTCAGCATTTATATCCGGATGAGTCAGGAGTGTGGCATTTGCAAGGCTCTCTTTGCAGAGTGTAAAAGCCTTGAGCATTGTTGGAGTCATTACTACAGGTGCTGCTCCTTTGATATTGCCGGTTAGTGCGTCATTCAAAGGACTTTGTATTTGGGCAGCGTGAGTAATGAATCTTCTGTAGTAGTTCAACATACCTAAGAATCTACGGAGCTGTTTGGCAGTTTTTGGTGGCTCTAAGTTTAGAATGACTTCGACTTTCTCTGCTAGTGGTTTGATGCCATCTGATGTGACAGTGTAACCAAGGAAGGTCACTTCTGGGACACCAAATATTGATTTGGAAGTGTTTATTAAGATCCCATATTCAGATAATCGTTGAAACAGTTGTTTAAGATGTGCTATGTGTTCATCTGGGCTGCGTGAAAAAATTAGAATGTCATCCAGGTAGCTAAACACGTTGTCCATGCCTTGCAGCACTTCATCCATGAACCTCTGAAACGTCTGGGCTGCATTTCTCAAACCAAAATTCATGAATGGAAATTCATATAGGCCGAAAGGAGTGGTTATTGCCGTCTTCGGTATATCACTTTTCTCGACTGGGATCTGGTTGTACGCCTTGATGAGATCAATCTTAGAGAAGACTTTGGCGCCTGCCAACTGATAGGCAAAATCATTGATGTGGCGTATCGGGTACCGGTCTGGTATTGTTCTCGCGTTCAGAGCGCGGTAATCACCACATGGTCGCCATTCGTCATTTTTCTTTTTTGCTAGGTGCAAAGGAGATGACCATGGACTATCTGATCTGCGTGCAGTGCCGTTGTGTAACATCTCATCAAATTCCTTCTTGGCTATAAGAAGACGATCCGGGGCTAGGCGGCGTGGGCAGGCGCTAACGGGTGGGCCGGGTGTTGTGCGGATGTGATGTTTCGTGTTGTGCTTCGGCTCTACAGGTCTGCCTGCCGGCCTAGTGATGTCCGGGTATCGCCGTAACAGCGTGTGGTATGGAGAGTCGCCATCTACTGCTTTTATCGTAACTGTTTCGGCATTTGTTTTGCAGTGTGGCACTGTGATGGAAAGACTTGTCAGTCCATCCACGAGGCGGTGATGGCGGCAGTCGACTAATAAATTGTAGTGACTTAAAAAGTCGATGCCGATGATTGGTTTCGCCACATCAGCCACTATGAACTTCCATGTGAAGTCGCGTCGCAACCCGAAGTCAAGATGGAGTTGCGCGTATCCATAGGTGGATATTCTTGAGTTGTTCGCAGCATACAGAACAAACACAGTTTGATGACGGCATCCCCTGGTCATCTTTTTAGGGAATACACATAAGTCGGAGCCTGTGTCGATTAAGAACTCCGTCTTGGTCTTCCTGTCGGTGACGAAGAGGCGGCCGTTACATTCATAGCAATCGTTAGCCGCCACTAATGACTGCCGTTTGCATTTCCCTGGTAATTGCAGGGTCTGGTGCATTTGACAGCCTTACTGCCAAACTTGTTGTGGTAGTAGCAGATCCCGTTGTGTCTGTTTTGTGACTTGGATCGGGACCTCGATCTTCCTCGATAATATCCTCTTCTTTCTCTGTACCGCGCCTGATGTGTGCCCAGGGCGGCAACTTGCTTGGTGAGCTCTGTAATTTGTTGGGCCATGGATTCCATGGCTGCCCAAGTAGGGTCTAGACATGTGGAGGCTGAAGGTGTGACGGTTGCCACTTGAGGAGTAGGTGCGGCTACGGCCATTATTCTGTCGGCCAGGTCGGCTAACTTTTCCAGGGCCATATCGGTGTGAGACGCTATGATGGGTTGAATAGATACGGGAAGTCTGTTGTACCAGGTCGTCCGGATGAACTCCTCTGGTATGCTGGGTCCGGCGAGATGCTGAAGGTGCCTAAGGAACTGCGAAGGTTTTCGAGTTCCCATCTCCTCGCCGCTGAGGAATTGTTTAATACTCTCTTCGCGCGGTGCCGTGAGTCGTCGTATTAACTCCGTTTTTAAGACGTCGTATTTGTTCTCTTTAGGAGGATTTTCAATGATGTCTGCAACCTCTAAGGAATATTGTTGCTCCAGATTTGAGCAGGTGAGGTAAAATTTGGTCGTGTCGGATGTGATGCCAGACAGATGGAATTGGCCTTCCAGTTGCGCGAACCACAGCGTAGGGCGCTCTGGCCAAAAAGGTGGCACTTTAATTCCGACTCGATAAATCTCCGTTGCGTCCTTCTCCGCGGGAAACGTACGCGCGCTCGAACTCGTCATTGCGGAATGTACTAGTCGTTTCGTTATTACGTTTACACTTCACTAAATGTCGCCAGAAGGTCACTGATTTATTATAAACGTGTGACCCCCTAAATCAATTTGTACAAATCAGTTTCTAGCTATTTAATACAGTTAAGTTGTTGTGTTTAATAAAGTTGTTATTTATTTCAACGAACAGCTCTTAAGTCCTTGAGTTGAAGCGCCAAAATCTTAAAGGCTAATGGTAATGACGGTAAAGCAGGACATTGTGGATTCGAATAATCCATTCAACTATTCACCACCTAGAATAAGATTAGTTGAAATGGTTGTTTAAAGAAAAGAAGAAAATGAGAATCTTATATTAATAGCATTTATTGAACAATCTGCTAGTATTTTGTACTTAAAAAAAATTATGAAGTGTCCTAACTCAATGGAGTGGGCAGATTTCAGGAAAACTAAATACATTTTCAGTTATATCTATGCTTTAAACATTTGTCATCGAAATACCTTGAGTATTTCGATGATAAATATTTAAATTACCCTGACAAGCTGCAATCTGAAGCTGGTTCTTCCTAACCATACAGTAATGGTTTGGAAGAACCAGCTTCTTAAGAAATTCTTGTTGATGCTCCATTCCAATGAATGTCTACACTTCTCCATAATGGACAGGTATGCTGCTTACACTTGTGGAGAAAGATTTTTAGGAATCATAAATAAAAATGTTGCAATGAGATCATTTAATAATATTACTTATGATTATATCACACATTATTTTGTAATTTTAATTTAAAAAAAATAGATAAATTACCAGGTTACATTTTATGATGGGTATATAACATAGTTTAAAAATTAAGGGAGAAACATATGGCAGCAAAATTAAATCAGTGCTCTTAACTAAGTTTAAAAACTCTCATTAATTTCATGAAATAGAACAATCCCATGTTGATATGCTGCGTCTACACAGCATTTGACATTTGGTCCTATGATCAAAAATGATGGCGCTAGATGGTAGTAAACAGAACATTTATTTTGAGGAATTCATGTGTATGTTGCAATTGCAATACATATACACATCTGCAACAACTAGTCAGCTAGCCTTATAAAAGAAAAAAAAGAAAAAGAGGAAGAGAAAAATGAGCCTTCAGAGACTTAAATATTTCTTTCTTCTCTGTATTCTGTGACTTTGTGGTTATTCCTTGGTAGAGCCAGTCCATTCATGAAACAGCTATTGCAAGTGCAAAACATAGCCATAATTACTTATTATTTAAATTGATTTACTAATTGAATTTTAGAAAAACAACTGTCAAATTGTTAATACTTCAATCATTTTTCTTTCATTATATGTTATTCATATTTAGTGAGGTGGACATCTGGGCACATATTATTTATCGCAATTATTAATCTCCATTTCCTTCAACTGAATATCATTATTAAGGGTATGTAAAATATCTTGAAACCTTTGCTTCAATGTCATATTTTGAAGACCTGCTATTTCAAGTTGTGTTCTATGTTTTCTAAGCTTAAGTTCTTCAAGTTCAGCTGTGAGTTGTTGCAGTTTCACATTTTGAGAAGTACTGTCATTAAAATGTTGCTGGTATTGGTCCTTATAGCTGCTGCTGCCTGAAGTCAATGTAGGGCTCCTCTTATTCATTACTGATGTGGCAATATTACTAGCCATACCATGGGAGCTAAACATTTCCGATTTAAATTGGGTCACCATTTGTCTCCCCTTATAATCAGACCCTTGAACAGAATTTGAGTCTGACATTTGATCATCACATGCTGACATTCTGCTATCTTCTATATCAATATTGTCATCTTCTGCATCACTGTCACTAACGGCCCCACCAAATATGTCTTCAACTTTGGACTGGTTATTTAAATTTTGTTCAGTTTTTACAATTTGATTTTTCTTTGTCTTGGGCTTACTGGATGATGCAGTTTCATTCTTTGGATTGTCATTTTCTTCCTTAATTACTTCCCATGTTACACTAATAGCTTCATTATCTGCTCTTAGAAGTCTTTTCACTTCTTTTTCTATCTCAGGAGCTTCTGCACATTTCTTTTTTAAGGTTTTTCTAAAACGTCTTCTCCTAATATTTTTTGTTGGAGGAGTAATACCATGTGGCCAAAGATATTTTTTGTCAACTTTTAAAGGATCTTTTTTCTTGGTTTTATTAGGCAACTCTTCTTCACTTGTATGGTCAATTTCATCTTTACATATCATCATTTGGCATATATCTGCAGTTTTGTATACACTTTTTCTATCAATCGTTTTCAGCGATTCCGTTATGGTTGGCAAATCCACGACTTTAGCATGTAAAAACCAATGATCAAATCGTACCTCACCGTGCCTCATGTCATTTTCTAAATTAACTGAAAGTCTACCTTTAAAATTCTCACCAGATTTTATTAAGTCTCTCAGCGCTTTTGCTGGTTCTTCGGGAAGTCTCATTATAAATTGACTTTCCAATTCAACAGGATAGTCAGGATCTTTTTTTTCTTTATTCATGACGCAATTTTATTATAGTAACCAAATTTAGCAACACTTTATATACACAATTTTAACGATAACTACACTATTAATTACTACAAAAATAATTACTTAAATCAAAAGTGAATCACTTAAAATACCTTAAATAATTAAATTCTGTCAGTCAGCACTAATATGAAACGTGATAGCTAAACGTAAACAGTATTTTTGGTCGGAGGCTCGGAGTCTCTGAATTCAGAATTCAATTATCAATATGTAATATGTACGTTTCTTGAATCTTGTTCCTAGTCTTCTACTTCTACAGAGAGTATGTACTATATATTAACTGGTATTAACTAATATCTACGTTAATTTAATTTAATTTAATAACAATAAAGTTTTAGTGGGTAGGGATGGATAAAAATATCGATACACTCGATGTAGGTATATTAAGGATGCATCAAATGTAACAGATTTTTTTTTGTTTTTTGATCATCATCAAAGGGATGAACTAAACGTCAACTTGTAAATTGTTTATTTTAAAGTTTTATTTCGGCCAATATTTTTAATTTATGAATATCAACTTTGCGTTTCGTTTAAAGATTAATTCGGTAGTAGATTTTGCGTATTGCGTTGCTTTGCGATTTATTCCTACGTCGAAAAATCTTACTATTAATATTTTTGATGACAAAAATTTCCTGATATCATTTATTTTAATTGTGTAAATCATTTTCTCAAATAATAGAAGTAGAGGTTCCATCACATCTGTTTTCTTTTATTTGCAGTTATAACCCTATCATTAAAATTATTTAAAACAATCGAAATATTTTGTAGTGTATCATCTTTACTTTTATGTCGCTATACGCTACAATTCATCGATGTATTCCGTAATATATAAATTTCACATCGAAGTTACCATGTACATACATCATGTCCAAAAAATATCCCTTCGATTAATTGTCTGATATTCAGGGTAGAAGTGTTCTAGTGAAAGCGATGCACTTGCAAAGGGCCACGTCGACCCGCGTCTGCGGGGCCCTAACTATCGGGTAGCGTAATGGCCGCATTAATTGTCGGACAAATTTTGTCGGTCATCTTCACGAAACAAGTTAGTCTATGGTCTGCAGTGATCTGTGATCTATGCACTTGACCGTAGGGATGTTCGATGATAAAAAATCGATGTTGACATCGTTATCAACGTCAATTTTTGATATTTCTA
This sequence comes from Papilio slateri, assembly GCA_018246275.1. NCBI lineage: Eukaryota > Metazoa > Arthropoda > Insecta > Lepidoptera > Papilionidae > Papilio > Papilio slateri. The sequence goes on from DWTW01002706.1 coordinate 7,777, forward strand.
ACAAAGAAAACATCAAGGTTGAAAAACATCGATGTCTTCTTTACCCAAACCATCAATTAAATATAACGATATTAACACGGCATAAGTCGAACATTGAAAGCGTATTATAATAAATATTATGCAATGGTGATATTTGATTTGAATGTGACGGTTACGCTTACGTTCAGAATTTACAGATTGATTGATAACTAGTGTTCGTGAATGCGTTTGTTAAAACTTTATTAATTGTATTAGTTTTTCTTACGCATGGTTATCATGAACACATAAGAGGATGTTTTTACCACGCTGCTTGACTTTTTCGTAAGTTAATATCGAAATTATCGATGTTATCTAGATCGATGACGATAACATAGATGAAGAATAACATAGATGATCCGATATTTTTCTTATATTTACAACGACATTAAAATATCGATGTTTTAAAATTAAATATAGATGAACATCGAACATCTCTACTTGACCGTTGTAATTTATTTTAAATTTTTATTACTTATTGCGTGTGATTTGTAATATCATATAACAGAATACATCTGTATATATTATTATGTAGATTAGTGTAGTATGATTATATCCGCCAATATCCGAGACCTAATTTAGTAAGAAACATAAAACTGAATTTTATTAAGCGAAAGTTACGACAGAAATTTCCAACTGCAAAAGGTTGCTATTTCAATTCGTAAATATGGAGAAACGTAAGTAGTAAATTTTGTATCAGAAGGTGAATTTTAAAAATGCGAACAATTTCTTTTCTACTCTTCTGTACATCAGGCTCACTATTTATTCTTCCACTATCTCGTTCGAGCAATTTGTGCTAAAGTCCGGTCAATCAGATTCTTAGCGATTGTATGTATTGAAAGTGTGCGATGAAATTAGCCTGTTTTTACAAATTAACTGGTAAGGTAAATTAAAAATAAATATAATGTTTACTTTGTGAATGTTTTTATATTTTAGTTGTATCAGGACAAATATTACCCATGGACCAATTTATTGATAATTGGAATGCGTGTTTCAAAGATTTTCCCATTACTGTTGATACCTTAAAAAGTCCACATGGAATGACACAAGCAGTTCTTAAGGTTTTTAATAAACTTGGAATTGATAATGATGCTGTTTTACAGGCAAGTTTTAAATCTAGTTACGTTTTAAGAAACCACTAATATAATCACTTTAGGAATGTAACACTTAATTTATAGATTTTTTTTAACAGACCCCATCTGAGGAAAGCCGCAATGAACACATGATTTACTTCTGGGATTTAGTACCTTTGATTAACATGGCTCGTATAGTAAGGTATTTTATGCCTAAATGTGGAATAAAATTTACTTTTATTCAGTTCCTACAACCAATTGCAAAAAATACCTACAGTTTTTTATTGATACTACTTAATCTGGTGCTGTTTTATCAACAACGCGTGGAACAAATTGCCCCATCCGAAAGGGAATTGTTCTTACAAAGTGAAAAGGTAAATTTTCTATGTTTTCTTCTTTTTTAATATATGCGCATCAACTCGGAAGACCTGGCTGGCAATATCTTTGGTTCTCTTCTATGGTGAAAACAATTAGGTTATTATTGGGATATTTATGTTTCCCCTTGTGTAACTTAGTTATAACAAGAGTGTAGGCACCCTGCTGCTAACTCAAACTGACATCACTAAATTTGGATTTTTTTTTAATAAAATTTAATATACTCAATTTTTTTTTATGGATAGATATTGATATACAATTGAAAAATTATTAACTTTGTAACTAATGTTTCAGGTCAAAATTTTGGAGGACAAAATAAACAAATTACAAGTATTACTGAATGAACAGGCACATGAAAAAGCCAAACGAGCTGAAAGATTAGAAATGGTAAGTGAGAAACTGCAAATATTCTATTGACACTACATCTCTCCTCATAGTTAAGGTTGGTAACTCTTTGAGCAAAGGGAGGTTTGTGATAACACTGCTGCCTAATTTCATACATATATCTATATATAAATATGTGAAGGGAAATCATTCAACATACTTTTAAAAATATTGTGAAAACAAAGGTATGTGATATTTGGAGTAAAAACTTTACATTACATTTTAGTTAACATACACATGTTAAGCTTTAAGTATAAAGTTTCTGAGGAAGAGACATGTCCCATGCTAAATTGTTATATAAAATGTTTTGAAAATATATTATATAACATAAAATGCCCATAGTTTACATACATTTCAAACCATACCATCTTAACCATATTGCATACAGAGTGCAAAAATCAGCCTGCACTGCAGGTAGGGGTACCTACTGTAGGTAGCGGTAGTAGTAGGTAGGAGTAGTAGTTAAAACCAGGTAGTGTAATAATGCTAGCTTAAAAAATAATCAAATTGAATTTAAAATTTCCCACAGAAGCTTTCTTACCTAGGAGGAGGGAGGGCTTAAGTCCCTTATCTCCCTTCTGGAATGCCAATGAATTCAGCTATTAGGCTAACAACATTAATGAATTCTAAGGCGGAATGAAGTTTGCCGGAAAAGTAATGACCAATTTAATGAAGGCAGACATAACTGTGAATGGGTCGAACCAAGAGTTTGTAAACGAATATACCCACCTAGGCTTATTACTCTAAAAGACCTAACAGCAAAGGAAATAAATATAACAATCAACATAAGTTGGGAGAAAATCTGGTACCTTAAGAGAATCATATAGTCACAGGTCCTAGACATAGCACTGAAAAGAAAAACTTTCAACACATGCATCTTTCCATGCTTAACTTATGGGTGTAACACATAGGCACACACCAAATCTCTAAGCGACGAACTTGCCAAATGCCAAAGAACAATGGAGTGCAGCATCCTACAACATATTGAGCAATAAAAGTGGAGGTAGACCGTCAGTACGGTTTCCGTCAGCGCCGCTCCGCTGGTGACCTTCTTGCGTACCTCACGCATCGATGGTCGGTGGC
>DWTW01002707.1:0-10706 GCA_018246275.1 Papilio slateri
GCGGCCGACCGTCACGCGACATGCAACACACAGACGAAAAAGTTTGAGACGATGTAATAAAAGTTTCACTTTAAAAATAATATGATAAAAATATGTAAACATTATGATTTGTTACTCTTTGCAAAAATGTTATTATAATAGAACTGAATGTCGGTGCATATTTACATGTGTTGAGGCATTCTTAGATCGTAGGTCGCAAATCGCTCGGACTCGGATTATTCATTATCTTGTTCTGCAATCATTTCGGACTTCAGATTAAAAGTCAACTGCTTACATTTACTGCGCAATCACATTTATTTATGACGTTATTTAATTTTATTATTTCACTTTCTGTGAACAAGATATAAACTTACATATACGCTATCTATCGTTTTAATATTAATAAAAAGATAAGAAACAAAACAAAAAACAAGTGGTAATCGAATAGTTTTAAATATGTTGTGTAATTGACGGCATTATTGCAAGCAATTTCATATTGACAGCCGATGGATGAACAGAAATGTCCGAACTGACACAGAACGAGGGCGCATTATTCACGAATTAAATGTACTACTTGTTTGGGAATTGAAGTACTTTTGATTTATATTTTTATTTACTAACATACAACATAATATATCTGCAACATAGCGAAAGACAGTCTAAAAGAACGGTTGCCACCACATTACCTAATAATTCTCTATGAAAACCAAGTTATTAGTCTGAGTCCATCGGATATGAACTGTAGAGGAGCAAGCAGCAGCTGTCACACGATTAGGCCTATTCGTGCGGAGCAATCCCGCGACCTTATAGAATATTATATAATACTAGCAACCGGCCCAAGCTTTGCTCGGGTAGATAGATAGACAAATAACGCCAAGGTTATTCACTCATAGAAGAGCTTTCTATTGGTAAAAGAATTTTTAAAATCAGTTCAGTAATTTTTGAATTCATCCGGAACAAACAAACAATCAAATCTTACCACTTTATAAAATTAGTCCAGATTATTAATTTTCAAACTTTTGAATTTCCAGAAACCAAACATCTACAAGTGGTTGGATTCGATCGGGTATCCCAACATGGGCCAAGAGCAATCCTACGTTGCACACCGCGGCGCGCAAGTGAGACGATATACCGACAAGAGAGACGATCCAGTGCGATACAGAAAGTCCGTCGACAGCCGAGCCAGCGACTGCGACAACGAATACAAGAGACACAAACCAAGACGAGCAACAGCGAGTCCTGACAGCAACAGCGATAGCTCCTCGAACGAAAGCAGCGGGTACAGAAGCGGTTCAAGCGCCTACGACTTACGATCGGACAGGTCCTCTAAAAGCGACTACTATTGTACGTCCTTATACAAGAACGATCACTACAGAGACGTCAATAAGGAGTTATACAAGCCGGTCAAAATACCAAAAGAAAAACATTACAAGGTACGATATTTTTGACTTAATAAAATCGCGATTCAAAATCGCCAAACTAACACTCGTGTCATACAAATTTCAATCGCGGGATATTTTTAACATTTGCAAAATACATCCTAATATTATAAATGCTAATGTGAATTTGTTTCTTTTGTTTGTACAATTTAACAATAATTAAACAACTACTAAATACTCATCATGAAATGTTGTACACAATGTTCAAGAGTATAGTATAGGTTATTCACATACATTTTACATAGGAAACATTCTTTTTATAAAAAAAAACAATATTGTTTCTGAAGGGCTAAAAAATCGCCCGACGAAGAGTTTAAGTAATTTGAATAAAATTCAACGTCATCTGATGTTCCATATAAATTACATTTAACGCCATCTGGCGTGTCAATAAGTAAATGCCAGCGGTCAGTTCAATATTCAATTCGGATCATCATCAAAAAATCAGCTGTTCTGGATGGATAAATCAATGCATGCGAAGCCACGGGTTAAAGCTAGTACGTTTTATATCACGGGTGACTTGCAATCTTGAAATAGAGTAATACCCTATTTAAGGATCTACTCCACCATGCAGCATAAGTATTTAATTATAAATAATTATTAAATAATTATCATTTTAATTTCTTTTTTACAAGGTGCAATTATTTGAGGTCAACGACGATGAAATAAAAAGCGCCCGTTTGAAAGGCTACCTCAGCGACACAGAGAAAGCTAAGCTCAAATCCGGCCCGACGCCGAAGAAAGCCGGCATACGGAATTACACGCCGAAGATTCTCTCCGAGGACGATCAGAGATTGAAGATAGAGGGCTGGATTTAATAAGGGGATTGTAGGATAAGTTGTATATATTAATTAGGTAGTAGATGAGGTTTGAAGGTGAGAATGGAAGCGGCCGGAGCGCTCGCGAGCTTGGCGCCGTCGCCCATCACCGTGCTGGGACTGATACCACTCCTGGCGCTCGGGATCACGTACTTCAGATACCAGCAATACGATCCGGAGTCGTACATCACGGACGTCAATACTGTGAGTACAATTCGATTCACAATTATGTAGTAATAATATCATCAAATCCATGTAGACTTACATACAAAATTAACAATTTCCCGATCTTCCGAAATTATCAATTTGTAGTCCCAAAAGTTAGACGCCAATAATGATAGAAGCGAGACGACTAACGAGTGGGCGCTACAATTTCGTAAGTTAATTTCTCAAATCGAAATACCGTAGGTTAGACTAGTCACCGTCGTCGTCGTCGTCGTACATTTAGTCGACCATCGTTGTCACTATTCGTTGGAAATTTAAAACGTTCTTCGTGAACTTTAAACCCTATAACTGTAACTCAGGTGACAAACTTCAACGCTGAGTAGAAAGTTTTAAAAAACCGTAATCTCTTACGCGTCTGCAGATAACCGAGACACTACAATCACGATAACCCAACAAAGGCACGTGATTCGCAGTTTACAGGCAAAAAGCTTTCACTCATCAAATGTTACGTTTCATTCCAGATAATGCCGATATACGACTTTGTGATAGTGGGCGGTGGGTCGGCAGGTGCAGTTGTCGCCTCGCGACTGTCAGAGATCGGCAACTGGACAGTACTGCTGCTCGAGGCCGGCCAGGACGAGTCCGAGATCTCCGATATTCCCGCTCTGGCCGGGTACACGCAGCTCTCCGACATGGACTGGAAGTTCCAAACGACACCCTCTAACAATCGCTCCTACTGCCTCGCCATGAACGGGGACCGCTGCAACTGGCCGCGGGGCAAGGTCCTAGGCGGCTGTAGCGTCCTCAACGCCATGGTCTACGTCAGAGGTAATCGCAACGACTACGATTTGTGGGAAGCGTTGGGGAATCCCGGATGGTCGTACGACCAAGTTCTACCGTACTTTTTAAAGTCCGAAGATAATCGAAATCCATATCTCGCCGAAACTCCCTACCATTCTACCGGAGGTTACTTGACGGTCCAAGAGGCTCCGTGGCGTACACCTCTATCGGTCACCTTTCTCAAAGGCGGCATGGAACTGGGCTACGAATTTCGTGATATAAACGGTGCGAAACAAACCGGTTTCATGCTTACACAAGCGACCATGCGCCGTGGCAGTCGATGTAGCACGGCTAAGGCATTTCTCCGGCCGGTCCGTCAACGGGGCAACCTGCACATCGCTTTGGGAGCGCAGGTGACGAGGATTTTAATTAATCCCGCCAAGAAGCAAGCTTACGGCGTAGAATTCGTTCGTAACGGCGAACGACAGAAGGTGCGTATAAAGAGGGAGGTTATAATGTCCGCCGGCGCTTTGGCCACACCTAAACTGCTCATGCTGAGCGGCATCGGGCCCGCGGATCACTTAAGAGAGCACGGAATACCGCTGATCGCTAATCTGAAAGTCGGTCACAATTTGCAAGATCACGTCGGACTGGGCGGATTGACGTTCGTCGTCAACAAACCGGTCACCTTCAAAAAAGACCGTTTCCAAACATTCTCAGTTGCCATGAACTACATATTATATGAAAAAGGTCCGATGACGACACAAGGTGTGGAGGGGCTGGCTTTTGTTAACACCAAATATGCTCCACCGTCGGGCAACTGGCCCGATATACAGTTTCATTTCGCCCCAAGTTCAGTGAACTCAGATGGCGGTGAACAGATCAGAAAGATCTTGAATTTACGAGATAGAGTTTATAACACCGTATACAAACCTATAGAAAACGCGGAGACTTGGACCATACTGCCGCTGTTGTTGCGTCCAAAGAGCTCGGGCTGGGTAAAACTAAAAAGCAAAAATCCATTCCACCCACCGTCGATAGAGCCCAACTACTTCGCTTACAAAGAAGACATTGAAGTTTTAACTGAGGGCATAAAGATAGCTTTTGCGTTGTCAAATACGACCGCATTTCAGAAATATGGCTCTCGACCTCATAATATTCCAATGCCGGGTTGTGCACATCTTGCTCTCTTCAGCGACGAGTATTGGCAATGTAGTTTGAAGCATTTCACGTTCACGATCTACCATCCGACGGGTACTTGCAAGATGGGCCCGAAGCACGACCGGGATGCTGTAGTCGATCCTAGATTAAGGGTCCATGGCGTGGCCAACTTGCGTGTCGTCGACGCCAGTATCATGCCGACTATTATTAGTGGTAATCCTAACGCTCCCGTGATCATGATAGGCGAAAAGGCGTCAGATATGATAAAAGAAGACTGGCTTGTGTTATGACAGAGATAACGCGTGTGAAAAATGTATAAGTCAAACGTAAGAACTATTTATCACAGAATACTTGTAAGTTGTTGTTTATAAACAAATTTATTTAAGTATGTACATAATTTAAACAATATCTTTTAGCGTGTAAGCTCGACTCGAAAATGTACAGTCATTTACATTTAACATGACTACATTTATAGACATTCGCTAGTGATGAACACTTTAATAACTATACTATCAATTATATTCAATATAATATTATATTAATTATCGTCAATATAAGAATTGTACAAACCGCATAAGAATATATGTTTTTATCCTCTAACATTTGTTTTATTACCAGTGTTTTACAATAATATATTTGTAATGCAAAAAAAAACTAATGCTATATTTTAAATAATAATAGTTTTCATATACAAAAATATAACACGCTATGACTTATTATTTTATGAAAATAAGTAAAAATTTGCCTATGATCTATTTAGACAATATTTCGAATAAGTTGAAAACTAAAGATAATTGTCAATATGAATTACATCGCCATCTAGTACAATAGACAACATCTGTATGTGTAGCGCCATCTGTTGTAGGGAACAAAAATAACTAAAACAATTCGTTTTGGGTACGTCACAGTAGATGTCGCTGTTCTATATCAACCTATTTGGTTTTTAAAAAGACCAATTTTTTTTTTCTATTTAATAAAAATGTCTAGAAATATATTGTTTTCCTGTAATGTACTAATTTCTTTTTTTTAAACGTTCCTTAATTTAACGCTAATAGTTTAAAACATAAAAAAAAATGTGCATACGACAAGGGACTGGAACAAGTCGCCAGCTGCAGATGCTGTGCTACCGGCCAATTAACTACCAGGTGGGCGCCCTCGCGTGATGCTTGCGATGCTAGCTAGCTAATAATAGCTAGGTAATTTTAATGAATATAAATAAATAACACTAAATAAAAATATAAAAGTAATAGTAAATCTTTCCTGTAAATATTCGTACGTCACAAAAGCTAAAGTATAATTCTCGTATCTTACTATAAAATGGCTACAGAGTCTACACTTATTTCTTTACTGCACACAGTTGGAAGTACATGTGTACATTAATTGAGCGACATTACGAAACTTGTGTTTTTGCAGATGGTTGCCAAAAGAAAAGTTTTTTCATAGCTCATAACATAACATCGTGATATGCTCTGATGCAGACCAACGACCATAAAAACAAGTGGTATTGCCAAAAAGAAGGTTTGTGAAAACGTTTCATTCAATAACAAATGGACCATAAAACGACTTTTCTTTAACTGTTATTAACATTTATTGAAATAAAAACAAAGTAACAAAAACGTATACAATAAGATCAATCGGTATTAAAAAAAAACATCACCAGCACCAGAGAGAGAGGGAGAGAGAGAGAGAGAAAACACTTAGCTTAGTAGGTAGAGATTACCTACGGATTTTCATTTGAGTCTCATGCTTCTTCTACATCCATACATCTATGCACACCTGCCCGTCGGCGACAGGTGCTCCTACTAACCTTCCTATAATATGTAATAAGTACTATTAAGCGAAGCACTAACGAGATCCCGAGATCCTAAAGACGGATATGGAACTTTTTATAAACTTATGCGTGAAAGTTACACAAACAAATCGAATTCATATACTCGTATGCAATATTTGGTTAACTTAATATGTCGTTTTATCATCGGCCAACGAGTACAAATTTTAACTACGGGTTCTTCTAACATTCTCTTTCTTTAGTAGATTAAAATTTAGTCGATTTTCTAAGTTCTAGGATGATCCCTAGTACTCTCATTTTTTAACTATTATTAGTAAATATTTTGCCAATATTACACAATGACACATGTTCCGTTAAACACGTAAGAGTGCGGTAAGTGCATGCCGCATTACATGAATAGAGAGATTATAGGCTGGTTAGGTTTGACGGGTTGTACATTATTCGAGCAGTGGGTAATTGCTGCATGCAACGGACAGGTTTGAGATGCAGTCGACTATGCACTTCCTCCTTACGTTACACAACCATTGAGTCGCAGAACGCGGCCAGCTTGTGAACTCCACGGAGGTACAGCAATAACTCTGTGGCTTACAATAGCGTAGACTGAGTATAAATAATCTGGTTCCCGTAGAATCAGAACTTAGTCTATCGCAAGTATTATTTAACATTTTAGGAAGTAGGTTTTAAACGAGCAAACGTTTCATGAAAGGCTAAGTGACCATCATTGCCCAAAAACATCCGCCAAAAGCAGAGTAATTTTGTTAATATATTGCCAATATTATATAAAAAATGGAGGAAGTAGATAAAAAATGAAAGGAAGAGCATTGGAATGCTCATTCCCCGAGCGGATAACAAAAGTAATCTATAAAGTTGGATAACTTTATGTCAGTTTTCTTTAAGGCTATGTAACTTCCCGGGTCGAACCTACCCGGCCGTACCTACGTGTCTAACTTCGTCACCCTTCTACCATCCGTCACCCATTTGAAATAATTATTTCAGTATTTATCAGTGGTAGGTTAAATTCTACAGAAGATAAAATATATAATATAAAAATTTAAACTTTATACTAAGCTTACAACACTCGAGGAAGGAAATAGTTTGGCCATGAAAAGAATCGCAGAAATATTTTCTCACAACTGGCATAGTTAAGATTATTATAAGTCGGAATGTCAATTTGTAAAAATTGGGTCTGCAATTATTTTAATGGGAAGCAAATAAAGAGACAGACACAACTAACTTTTGATGAATGTTTGCATTTATCATACTATATAATCACGAGACAAACACAGTAAGAAGGATCGTACTTTGCCCAAAATCTTAAATTTAAAATGCAATGGACCGCAAGAATGTGTCATTTGGATTTCTCCAGATATTAAAATGAAATTATGTTTTAGTATAATAATTATGAAATTATTATTAAGTAGCAAAGAGGTCACCCGATGTAAAGTGACCACCGTTGCAGTTTCCGAAGGAAAACGAAAGAGAGAATATTGCCTAAGTACATCTCGTATTTCTACATATTCGTATCTATAATTCTGCAATCGAGCCGGCCCCGTCATGCAGAATCTGCGTGGTTCCAATATTGTTTGAACACATAATGAGATAATTTAGAAACAGTCTTCTGGTTACGACACTCGCGAAAGGTAAGGGTTCCAAACATGTACCAGGATTTTTTCCTAGTTTCAACGTAGAAAGGAAAAAATCTTTCCCAAATGCATTCAAGAGTAGCGATGAGTACGCGAATTGACGTAACAATATCTAATCAGTTGGTCCGTACATCGAGTGACGCGGATATACAATGCTGGATGCGTGACTTTGTTCGTCTTCATTAAAATTCCTCTCACGCAGCATTGCGTACATCTGGAGGGGCGAAGGAACAAAGTTTCACATCGGGGGCAGCAGTGCGCGGCGGATCACGTACGCCTCTTATATAATCGACGAGTAAAATCCGACTCGATAGTTGCACCACGATCGATAAGAAAAAATCGATGAAAAGCCCGATCGCTTGTTTATTTTAATCGAGCTGTTACGGTTAATGTAAATGGATTGATAAGGATAGTGAATTATAAGCATCTTATTTTTTTATATATAGACAATGGCGGCTAAAGAGCAAGCGGTATAGACCGCTACGCATAGGCATCTGCAACAAGTAAATAAGTTGCAGCCTGCGACACTTCACTCATTAGACGAAACGCAGAAATACTTTAACTTTACGCCTGTCTTCTGTGAGGTCGTGGTATTTTACCAGTCGAGCCGACTCATTCACACACACAACAGATTTTGTTGTTACGGGCTCTAACACTGTTAAATCTTTGTGTTACTACACGATATGCTTTGTTGACAGTTTAACTATCGAGTAGTGTATATACGAATCCCACTAGCTACAAACTTTTTAATAATTCTTATGTAATAAAACTCACAAAATATTGTACTCGTCGTATGAGAAGGTAACTATCGACTAGTAAACTTAAGCTTACATCGGTGAGCCTCGTTTGGTATTATGACCTTACTGTCATCCATAGATTTAATATTATGTAGTTAAATAGTACTTATTCTTAATGATGGAAATATCTGTTCATTGTGGCTGTAACCCGAAAAAACTGACGTCACGTTTGGAATCGTGGAAAAGCAGCGAGTAGGTATAGACATTTTTATTTTTGGTTTAAGAGAAGCACCGCATAACTCAAGGCTCATATTATTCGTATACAACCGGCTTACCAAGTTACAAGCTCAAATAAAGTTTTCCTTCGAATGACGAAACACGTAACGTGTGTGTCAACACAAAGTGACTCATTAAGAAAGTATTGTAGACAAATGAGCGGTTCGGTATGTATTTTATACACTGTGATCGTTCTAAATGTTACCACATTCTACAACGGTGGAGCAAGTAGAAACAATGTTAGCATATGTACTGTCTCAGATACTGTACAGATTGGAGACAGATTTTAAGACTTTTAGAGCTCTGTCTCACAAGGACGCAATGGCGACGTAGCCAGCGACCTAAACCTGGCTACCGCTGGCGTCCGAAGGTCGCCATGGTGTCTCGTCAGTCAGTTGTTTACGTAAGTTTTAAGAGAACTCTGGCGGCCGGTTGGCGACTGTCTGAGACAAGCTGCAAGCTGCATTGCCCGCATACATTTTACTTGGTATCCAGTCGCCCCGTGGGAAGCCGTAGCTCGTGGCGACGCTTTCAAATTGGCGACGTTGCCATACGGTGGCCAAGTGAGTTACCTACCATACAAAATCCGTATCCGGAGCTTCGGCCTTAAATATTTATGCTATAGGATTGGACCTTGTTCATAGAAATAGCTTCATAACTTTCCGGTAACATTAAGACGGAAAAGCTTTCATGCTGTATTCATTCAACTGATGACGTAATCGGTGCGCAGAGTCCCCGCGCAATAGTACTTTCATTTTCTGGATGAAAGCGAGATCGCTTCCTCGCCGCGAGTGCTTTGACCCACTTTCTTGTCTGCGGAAGTGGAAACTTTTGTTATTTCAGATAGTGTGCACTATTTATAAAGTTTTATTTACATTGCACACGGGTTTGCTTTACGATTTGACTACAGAATTATTTAAGGAGTAAACTCTAATGTAGGTAGGTAGGTTTACTTCTGTCTACTGATAATGAAATGCCTTAAGTTACAGTTTTTGGTGCTACAGGTGTCGGCTTTCTGTAATAATATAGTATATAAAATTTGAACCTGTTTGATAACACTTAATCCGTGCGTGCTAAAGTTGTAGTGAAATGTCGCATGATAATGATATTTTTAACACATCGGCTGTTAAAACGAAACTGCTTTTTAATGATCGTTTTTACAATACACGACAATTAACTTAGTTTGTTGTAATTTAATTTAACTATTGTTGTTAAACTTTATATACCTATTTCCTAAAAAGTTATTTATTCATATTTTTTTAGGTGTGAATGCACATTTCTCTTTTTTTTCATGTGCGCGTTCGTTTTCTTTACTTTAGGTAATTTTAAGTGGAAGTACCTTGCACCGTACCTACTGATGCTAGACTAGGCCGCCGCTGCATCTTTCGATAACATCCCTAATTATCCGGTTTATTCATTACTAGCAAACAGCCCCAGCTTCGCTCGGGTATTTATCAATCATTTCAAAGATTCATACGGATCCCTAACTTTATTCAAAATATTCTATCGTCTATGTTCATTAGGGATAATATAGGATTCAAATGGTGAAAGAGTTAGTCCGAATTCGTAAATATATAGAAAATAATGTACGTTATAAGCTGATAGAAGAGCTTTCTATTGATATTTTTTTTAATTGGTTTTCGAGTTAATTCGGAACAAACAAACAGTCAAGTCTTTTCTCTTTATAATATTATATAGTATAGATAAAAGAAGAAAAGTATATTGTAATGCTCCCAACACGAAATCCAATAAAAATGAGTATTTTATTTTAGAACTGTGGGCTTGAACCGCTAATATTACGCTCGTCTGTCCGCACGGCTGTCAAACAATTTTTTTTTTATAAAGGAAGGGGCAAACGAGCAGCGGGAACAACTAAGTGATCATCGTCGCCCATGGACATCTGCAACACCAGAGGAACTGCG
>DWTW01002708.1:0-10706 GCA_018246275.1 Papilio slateri
TTTCAGAGCTTATTCAATGCAAACAAAAAATCAAATCTTTTCTCTTTATAATATAAGTTTAGATATTTGATGTGTATAATAAATATTTAAATTTGTTTACAGGAGCAGCGATTTAATATGTACGTAATGTATTCTAGAAATAATAAGAGAGCTACGAGACTGGTTTACGAACACAAACAATTTTTCCAGGTAATTTTTCTTTCTTAGTCAGTAAATATTGACGATAACCAAGTTATTGCGTAGTCTACTATGCTATAATTCAGGTCAATCATCCCAATGACTTTTGTCTAAAGTTATTGAGCAGGAAATACAATGCCGTGACCATGACGGCGGTGAGTTCAACTCCGGTCATGTTAGTAGAGGATTCCGTTGAAAAAATAGGCAGAGACAATATAACTTTAACATTTACAACCCCATCAATGGTATGCGTGATATATTATACGCCATGGGATGTTCTTATTATACGCAAAATCAAAGCAGAGTATCGAAATTGTGGCTTATAGCTATGTATCTAGCTGGCTGACATCTATTTGCTGACATGCTATTTTGCATTATCATACTATATGTATGTAATTTGATTGGAATATATTCAGATTTTTTTATATCTTGAGCAGGAAGTGGGTTATTCTGGTAATCATTCGTATGTCCGTTTATATCTCGGGCCCTAAAACAGTAATAAGTATTTTTGTTATGTATTTTTTTTTATCTTATCAATTCTGATAATTGTTTCATGGGATTTACCCGAAGTAAAATATCGGCACTGTACAACGTATGAGGATTATAACATGAGTTATATTTTGAGGTTCGATAAATTGTGAAACTTTTGGCGAGAATTTTAAACTTTGATAATTCCTTGTTATTCTAATAGATATAGTTTTAATCTGTGAACTGATGAACTGCAAGTTAGGTTTAGCGGAACAAGATATTAAAAATGTAATATTATACTATAGCTATCTAGAATTCCTATTATATAACATATAAAGCAGCGCTTGACCACAAAACCCACATGACGTTGTTATGCTGTTGTATATAATGCATCTGAGGATGGTACGTACCATAATAATCTGCTGTCGTCTCTCTAGAGAGAGCTGAATCAAACGGCTCCATGTTAAAATCAGACCGGAAACAAACACAGGCTGGTCTATTCTGATATAATCGGGGGGTGAATCTTGTCAAAATTGATCGTTCACATGATCGGTTCCTCGCTAGATGCATCAACGGCGGTGGTGTGTGACCGGTATTACTTCCTTGTTTGTGTAACTCGCGGCACCGCGAGTGCGGTTCAACTACAGTCTAACTGTTGCCAACACCGTTATTCATGCACGCGTCTTACCTATATGCTAATAACTTAGCTGAAACTTTGAACATCAACTTCAGTCACTTTGATATAGCTCTTATTACTTTGTCATATATTTTACTGCAATATACTGTCGGGTTTACGTACACGTATCGCCTCGTTCTATTTCCTCGCTAACAAACTTCTCAGTCTACTTATTGTAACGATTCTGGTCCAGTGATCCTACTTTTTAATCACGATTACATTTCACTCGATTTTAATTATATATGCGTGGTAACGTGTGAAAGGCGATAGAAAATTATCGCTCTCACAAGCTTTTACAATGACGATTTACGTAAAATTATTGTGTTCCCCTTTAGATTATCTATCGTCGTAATTAATCTGGTATTGGTAGATGTGTTAAGTTTTTATACAATATTTATCAATTAATCTCCCACGGTTATCTTACCATCATTAATTAAGCTTGTATTCCGCCAAGCTGTACTATTAATTTAATATAGAAATTATGTTATTGAATATTGAATATCGAGGAAATAGTCTAAATAGAATACGTTTTAATTTTAAACTTTATTTCAGGCAAGACAACTAGAATTAGGTGACCGATTGGATCTATCAAGTTACTTATTAGAACCGGTTCAAAGGTTACCTCGGTATAAATTATTCCTTGATGATTTAGTGAAAACATATATAAATTACGAAAACGAACGTTGTGAATCGGACTCTAGAATATCGAAACTGAGCGTCGACAGTGACGAAACGGGAGGCAGCAACGGCGAGTCTTCAGACAGTGACGAAACGCCTTTGGAAAGTTTGAAGCTCGCAAAGACTATGGTCGAGTGCGTACTAACGGCAGTCGATGGTATAATGGCCTTAGAGAACATAAGAGACTGTCCGGTGAGTAATACGACGAGTAGGTAAATGTGATGCGAAAATACAAGATATAACGTTTATCCACACACACGCAAGGTGTAACAATGACACGAGTAGATAAGGGCTTAACGAGAAATACTAATTAAATAAATAGGTTTACAATGTGTTATCAGCTGTTATCAAGAAGGACAATATTATAATATCACAAATTAAACATGTTCTAATTTTATTTAATGCGATAGAAATAATATTACCTCAGGTACTGATTATATTTTCTCTAAAACATATTTTACGAAAAAATGGTAACAGTACATACTTCATTACTTTGAATTAAAAAAAATATTTCATAGTTTATGTGGCTCACCATTATCGTTAATTAATTAAAATTGAAGCATTAATTAACACTGAAATTTCACAACAATGTAATTGCGACCTCAAGTATCTTAGTTAATAAACTGAAATATTGAAATGAAATGATTTGAATACATATCGAGGCGATGAAATTCGTGTTATACAATTAGTATTGTACCTAACAATACGGTACAAAGGGAAAAGAGATAGCTAAAAAAGTTTTCACTGAAGAGTCTAGTTGATACACACAGTACTTATATTATTTAAAATGTACTGCCTGTATATTTGTTTATATGTACTTTTAGTACGAACTAGAATCAAGTTTTGCGATTGTATTTCCAGCCGCATTTAAATTTATTGAATCAAGGACGACTGCTGCGACAGAACGAGTTCTACGCGATGGACAGCGCGCGGCGGCGGCGACAGCTCATGAGGATATTCCTCTTTGACAAGCTCGTGCTCATCACAGCTGTGTACCGAAAGGTCAGTTTCTAGGTACTTGATACATAAACACATTACAAAACATTAGCCACATTAAAGGTGTAAGAATATTTAAAAAAAAAACTTAGTGAAAAGATTAAAATAACACATGAAGCTGTAGTTTAGTAAATTAAACTTTCATAATTTTTAACTACATCTCGATATTCTCAATCTTAAAATATGTTTTTATCCTTGTTTAAATGTTTTGTCATTGGTCATACATAAATGCAAATGTATAAATCAATTGAAGTCGCTAAAGACAAGATAAACTCATGGTAAGTTGTTTTTGCTTCACGATATATGTACACGGATATTACGTGACAAGTGGTTAAGAGATTGGCATACGATTTTTAATAAATGAAAATAAATTTTATACACAATTATGAAAAAAAAAACAAGTACAAGTAAGTTGACAATATCTGTTTTTTATAAAATGTAACTCAATAAAAACAGAAACTGTGAATAGCGCTTGCGTTAGGATATACATAAACACAATTAGAATTGTTTAAATTTAATCGTCTTTTTCTGTGAACAAGACCTGTAGGGTCGCGACGGTTTATATTTTTTAAATCAAAATAATTTATTAACATTACTATTGGAATCATTGTTAATAAACATTGATATGTGTAATTTCAATTCATACATTATCAACCATAGCGCGCGCGTTATGAAGATGAGTCACTGCGCAATGAATCATTTATTTATCGGAGCTCAATAAAAATATTAGTGCATTATTTTAATATTTTGCCATTAGCTCCCAGCCTGTGCCTACCGACCACGCGATAACGGCCTATTGTCATTGTTAAAGCGACGATGTATTACAACATAATTAATTATATTTAAAATCATAGTTTAATGTGTACATATTAAAATATAATTAAGCAAGTTTAGCATCATATTCACGGGGTTCTCTCGTTAGTAAAATATTGCGTCATAAATACTTGTTGTTGTTTATATCGACCGCTTTAGAATTTAAAACATTCTTTCTTACAATAAACTTTTAACCATTTATTCGACTACAAATTTGACATTGAGATATGATATCTTACGTAGCCAGTGATGGAATAAAATAATATTTTTCTTTGATTACTAATAACATTTAAAAATATTGTTAACCTTGCAACTGCACCTATGTTTTTGTTGTATTGTTTTATCTTAAATATTATGATTTAACTAATATTTAATTATTTTCACGTAGACTTGTTACGTGTTTAATAAAATGAGGCAAGAAATGAGGGGGAGTTTTTATTGAGAAATAGATATTAGAGCGCTAAATTACGACTGCTTCTCTAATTAAGGTCTCGCGGAATAAACGGTAATGGATCAATTAAAATTATTAACACTAATTAGCCTTGAATTATGAGTAAGTGGAAATTTGCTGTTATCTGAACAGTTTAAGTACTAATCTTTTTATTATAAGTATGTTGTCGGTTATGTTTCGATATAACGGTTAAGAGAATACGGAATTTTTATTGACCAAAATAACTATATTTCATAAAAGTTTTGCGTGTCTTTTTAGATAATAGTTATTATTAGTGTACGTGTACAAACAGATCGAGTCAATTGTCGAATGTCCCTGGATATGTCCACTCGATTTCGGTTAAAATACGTGACAATTTTAAAACTAAACTCCAACGGTTTGAGTATTTGAAATATAATGGATTATAGCAGTTCCGTGAACCATTTTAGTGCATAACCTCCAATTGACGGTTGACGTTCATTGTAGTAAATTTTCCATGTCTCATACACAATATTTAGTTATAATATAAAAAAAAAATGTTGGAGCTTCCACTTAATATGGCACAATGAAATATCGAAGGATATTACAAAAGTAGTTTATTACGCGGACGCGCCACTCCGGCGTCGCCAGCTGATTTCTCAGATGAAGGCATCGTTGACTAGCGTCTACCGAATAGCGGCCCACTTATCTCCCACGCAAACTGCTTAGCCCTGTTAGCGAAACGTTTGTTATCGAAGGAAGTTTCCTGTAATGCTCAAGTCATTCCTACGCATTAGGGATGAGCCAAAACCTAAGGCACCGTGTTAGAAATATACATAAATGCAATTTTGTTGTAATTTATAGCAATTGTTGCCTTCAGATTCTTTCGTTATACTTTACAATTCTTCGTGAATTAAGTATTTGGGAAATAATAAAAGAAATCAATACTATTTTACCGTGTTGTTCCTTTAATGTGTATTTAATATAAATTTGTATATGTTTATATATAATAGTTATAATGACTTTTATATTAGTGTATCTCTTTATATTTTTGTGTGTATTGCATGCCTAAATTGCAATTATAAATCACTTTTTGGGCTGTTTTTTTTTGGTAAGATTTCTATTGAAAAAAGCAACGCAACGTAAATAATTTTACCTTAATAATCACGATGTTTTTGTCAATTTTTCAAATGTATGTACACACTGTACATAAATTATGTATTTATTCCATAGTAACTGTATAGTACATACACGTACGACTAGGTTCCTGGGGTAAATTAAATATATATTTTAATTTCCATACTAAAATGTATATCAAATTACAAATGTTTCGTGCTACTTAAAGTTGCAATGTTTTCATATATTTAACTTTTATTGGTAAACACTTCACGCAATAAAGTGAAACAGCCTCATTTTTAAGTTCATAAACTGGTAGGAAACGGCCTTGTCAATGCTACGGAACGACTAATTACCACGCGCCGCCGACTTTAATGTCCGATGACACGGGAAACGCGTAACGTACCCGGGAAAATCTCTATTGTTTGTAAATACGTTAATCGCGATACAATGCAAAAATACGTGACTTAAACGACGTGCATTGCTTACAAAATGTATATACGTTTTTAACTTAGCTTAGTCCGTTTGTTTGTTGCTTAGATTTCCGTTGTTCCGAATTCCTTGCCGCAGATTAAAATATTTCTAATTAAAACTACAATTCTTAGAGTAAGTACGAGCGGGACTTTTACGCACTGGTGCTACTTTAGAAATTTTGATTTAATTGTAACTTACGTTTCGAGTGCATGAATGTTTTAATGGTAAAAATTAATAAATACGTTTAAATAGTTATAATATAATATAATAACAATTGAGCGCGCGTGTGTGTGTGTGTATATATACTGTTGTCTTCTTAGTGCTTCAGTTTTAGGTACTAAGTATCTACGGCTTGATAGTGAAATTTAAAATCTGAAGAAGGTTTTCGTTAACATTATTTTAACTTTAATTTCCAGCAACTAACAGTGGAGTTCTTCATATATAAAGACCACATCCCGGTCGACGACCTCGGCATCACGGCGAAGGAACAGGACATGTATAAGTTTACTATATGGTATAAGAAACGAAACCTGAAGTCGTACAAATTGGAGACGAGAGATTCCGGAATTAGAAACTCGTGGGTCGAGGAGATCACGTCTCTGCTGTGGGAACAAGCAATGCAAAAGAAAGGTAGGATCTATTCTTGGATTAATTAAATATAACAAAGAAACATTAGGGACTTTTAATACTAATGGGGACAATTAGAAATTGTGACAATTATATGTTTTGAATTCTATATTCTACTTAAAGCAGCTTTTTAGTAATAAAGTATTGGTTAATGAAAACAGTGCTTTGGTTCCACTAACAGCATTCTAATATCTTCTGCGCAGTAAATTTACAGTGACAAGTTCAAGATATGCGCACAATACTTGAGACAGTATTACTAGAACAGTTTGACACAAAGCGGCATTGTTGGAGCTTGTTGGGCGTTGCGTCGCGTCGGCTCGCATCGGCTGACCGTCGCGCGCCCTGGCCACGCCGTAGTTACAAGTGCGAACAAACCTGGCTTTTTATACACTCTATTTTGTTCGATGTTTTCTTTGTAACTCTAAAACAAAACACATGTAATGTTGTTATTCAATTGTTCTAACTTACTGTGTTTTGCAATATTTATTTCTGCAACAGATTAACTCATATTGCGTTTTAGTTAATGTTTCGTATATATCTTGTATGTTTTTTATAGGATTAATTCTAATGATGATATTATTGTTAGAAAAAATTGATTAAACATATAGCAGTACAACCCGATAATCTTGTAATATTTTTCCAACAGTTGAAATAGGCCCTTTGACATGTAATATACATAAAATATATTTTGATATGATGAGTTAGAAAAAAAAACATTTTTATTACAATCTATTAAACATTTATGATAATCAAACATACAGACATGAGTTATCTATCTCTGTATTTATTAATTTAGCGAATGAAGAAGTAACAGGAAGCATTCAATTATTAACGCGACTTGATGATTCCGTAAGACAGTCGGACATTTGATATGTTTGCTATGAAACTGACGGGACTCATCCTTATCAACGTATTAAGTAGTAAATTAGTCTTATGTTGGCAACATTTTTCTGCTTCATTCCTGTTTATTGAAATTATTTTGTTTACGAACGTTCAGCACTCGTACACAAATAGTCTGTATGAATAGAGATATTTATCTACTCTGGACTTCATTTCGTAGTTGCTTATACAACGATGTGGTTACTATTTATAGCCTGTAAATAGCGTTTGTTGTGAAAACAAATTAAAGTGAGTGGAAAAACAAACTGCGAAACCCTCCTTTTTAATACGCTCTTATCACCTTCACCTATAGGTACGTGTCTATGTCTATCAATATAATGGAATCTTTCGACGTTATTTTTACGGTCTTGAAGATGTCTTATTAATTTCAAAACTTGCACGCTTCTTAAGGACCGAATGGCAATAACATAACGTCTTAAATTTGTCCCGATATTATTGAATCTTTAGGATAAAAAACAAATAGTTTTAGTTTAAAATCGAGAATATCGCCATCTAGTTAAATATTGAGAAACATCACACTATTTTTTTTAGTTTTTTAAACTTTATTTACGAAGAAACATTTACCTGAGTTTACAAAGATGGTAATCCATATTCCCTTTAATCGAACTTATAGGGATACAGCGGAACCGAGCCAGACTATTGTTGTCAGGGTCGGTTATATAGCAGTACAAGAACTAGAAATGTACCCGCTAAGCTACTGATACTCATAGCGTACTACATAGCTCTTCTCACTAGATAATTTTCTTTATTAATAGTTTAGATTGTGTGAGGAACTATGTCCAGAGTTCAGACATTTCTCATAAAGAGCCCTATATCGTTGATGTGGCGCGCGCGAGGCCGCCAGCGATGCCCGCATAGTTAATACGGACAAACTTTTTAATTGACCGTCATCTGCTCCCCGTCTTGGTACGTGACGGAAGAGCATGCGATAAACTGTATCGCCGAGTGACGCACGCGGGGTCGATGACTGGCTGTAGTGCCCATCCGATGCATGTGCATTATACGTCGCTCGAAGCGTCTGTGGGAACGCGGGGATCTCGACCTCTTTAATGGCCGTCATAATTTATATCCTTTTCTTTATTGTAATCTAAGATAAGATAACAATGACCTAGAGTTATCTCATCGTTGATGTACTTAAGATTTACAGTTACGTGACCTATATTCGTGTAAAATTGAGTGAAAAGTTAGTCACCAGTCGAAGTCGAATTCGTGGGATTTCTTTTTCAATAATCTCAAGCTACACGGTGACAAGCCCACCTTACTGTGATACTATTATTTGAAACATGCTTGAATGAAATAAATATTTAGATCTAAAAGGCCATTAAGGTAGTACATTAAGTAAACACATTCCACTCGTTCGTGTCGTTTATCGTGACTGGGTGTCCCCGAATAAAAAAAGTCTTTAGGAAAATTTTATAGGAAAAGCGTTGAAGAAACGTAATGGCGAAAGTGCGATCGTTACCAACTCTCGGCGTAACAATGCCCACATTCTCGCTGAGATCAAATCGATAAGCGTAAACTGGTGTATAAATCTTTCTAGTAACGTTTCTTTGTTACAACAACCCTATTAAGCGACGATTGCCTTTCCCTCAAATATGCGAATGGGCTTTGTCTAATAAAACACGTTTAAATTTCACATCATATTGATACTGCGTTGAGCGTCTCTGTCAGACATTCCATATGTTACACTAGTATTACGAAGAAGATAAATTTATGTGTTTGTACCGGGGAAACTCTAAAACTACCGAACCGAGATCAATTCTTTCACCACTTTCACCATTAGAAAGCTATGTAATCCAAAAGTAACAACCGTCGGGCACGGATGAAAAAGTAATGGTATATATGTTATACCGCTTATTGAAATGGACACGATTAACTTCTAATTTTTATTGTGTCGGTTGTCATTTTCATTCAAGGATTAAAATGTTTCATTACACTGCTGAAAACATCACATAAAACATGTTGTTGTCTCTCTCTTTCTCTGTAAAAAGAAACAGAGACAACAACATGTTTTATATGAATGTTTTCGGCAGTGTGAACTCACTTTAAGACCTTTTTCAACGGCAACGATGACGCTGCAGAACGCGTTTAATATGATACGTATGTATATGTCAAAATACTGTCACGTTGGCCGAAATCGAACATAAGAAAAGCTTTTAAATAAACTTTAAGGGGAATCGGTATATAGTCAAATATGTTGGATCAAATGTTTGACAAAGAGAATCAGAGTCGAACCACCGTTAGGCATTCTCGATTCATGTGTCAAATCTTAAATACTGACATTGGCGCCTTGTTAGCTGAGTGTCATATGCCGACGTTATCATAACAAACTATAAATTAGGTCTATCAGCGCACCGGAATTGTTTTGATGTAACAGCAATAAGATAGTTTCCTAACAGTAACTGCAGTTTGAGACTTTAATACCGGTCTGCCGCTATCAATATTGTGCTTTGAATTGTCAACAATTGTCCGTCCGATATTGCTACTCCATTTATAATTGGAAGTTATTATTTTCGTATGAAATTCATAGTTGGGTATGTTAAGAATTATTTTACCTTACAATTGATTTCTTTAATAATGAAGACAAATTTTAATGTTGGTAGTCTCTTAGTGCAAAAGAGTGATAATAATATAATAAAATACATAAACTCGAGGCGTTTTTACGTGTTGACATTATAAAATTGTAAACAAATTTATTACAAAAATCGTCATTTACAAAAACAATTTAACAATCTAGAACAAACAAATTTTCTTTGTTCGAAGTTATGTCTTCATTTATCTGGCTGTTATCGTAGCTGCTCAGTCGGTCAGGTGAGGCCTCGGCGCGATATCAAAAGTGGAATAGCAATCGTTACGGTAGACGTCCTCGCGACGGATTTATAACACCGGTTTTCCTTTGAGAATATATAAATAGAATAAGCTGCGCAGATCTGTAATCTCCAGATATCGCCCTCTCCAAACGGACTACTGTTGTGCCCTTGGCCGTTTTAATAGTGTATCTGCTGTTAAATATTTTTTTTATCATACTAGTAATGGGCTTGAGTAGAAGTTGTCCAAACACAAACTGCCTTTAATATTATTAAAGAATTGCTTCTATAAGATTAATCCAATTTTTTCTAAAATAATTCTTGAATAGCGTATGAAATCTGAAAGTATAATATTAAGAATTTTTTTCCACAAATAAGATTTGGTGGAAAGATAACTTGCTTTTTAGATCATCTTCTTCTTCCTCCTGCCCTTTTCCCAGCTATGTGGGGTCGGCACAGTATGTACTTCTCTTTCATATCCCTCTATTAGCCGTCATATCTGAATTCACACTCTTCTTACACATGTCATCTTTCACACAATCCATCCACGCTTTCTTCGGTCTTC
>DWTW01002709.1:0-10705 GCA_018246275.1 Papilio slateri
TAGCGGGTCACCTGATGTTAAGTGACCGCTACCCATAGGCATGGGCTGCAACAAGCTAATGAGTTGCAGATGCATTGCCTATCTTAAATGGACAGAGGGAATAGACAGGAAAAAGGATATTTCCTTCTATTCATACCCTTCCCGTCCAATCCTCTTTTCCTTCCCATTCTTTTCTTATAAGGAAAGAATGGGAAAGGGCAGAGGACTCAAATTGGGCCTCCGGCACCTCATACTTCAGACAAAACGCAGAAGCGTACTTCTACTTTACGCCTGTCTTCTGTGAGTGTATTCTCGTGGAGTTCGTGTGGAGTCGTGGTATTGCACCGGTCGAGCCGGCCCATTCGTGCAAAAGATGTTGTTGTTGCGGGCTCTACCACTGTTAAACTACATAGTACTGGGGAATGCAATCTTGCAGCAAAATTATAATCTTGGTATTTGTGAGATTTAAGAGGAGTAATCTCTCAAGATCTCGGTATTTTGCGAGATCTCGCAAATTACGCAAATTATGAAATCCATTTAAAAAGTGTACAATATGATTATTTTTATAACACTTTTGTATAGTACCAAAATTCGAACATATAAATGAAACAATTTTATAAGTATTTGTTCATAATAATAGGCCTGATAAAAGTTCATTGCATTTTTCCCGATTGATGATGTCTATTGCAAATAACTCAAGAAACACAAGTCACAACCACAACACTAAACGCTCGTTGGAAAAGTGATGGTTCGCGCGTTTCTTTGGCAGTATAAACAACGAATTGGTTGTTGGAATGTCGTTTGCATTTAAAAATTGAGAAAAGCAATAGCAAATTGCGCTATATTTTGTAGTATTATTACGACAAGGCGTAGAGGGTATCAGTTAGAGATGAGTCACGCTCTGATCGTCTTATCACTGATAAGGCTGAAGACCTGCTGACCTACAGCAACTGTGGACAGCAGACCCCAGGCAATTGATTAAAAAGTGGCTCGAATCGGATGATAGGAGAGTAAGTATTCCATCAAGACAACGCCCGACCACACATTTCTTCGATGACTCGTCATAATAACGACAGCTTGATTGGATAATTTTGATACTTCTACCGTTCAGACATTTGATTCAGTTTCCGTTTCGATTGTCGAATTAGTTTCACGCTTCCGCATGCGTTAAAAGGTCATCAAAAGAGTTGCTACGCAATCTTGCAAATCTTGCGAGATCGCGCACGATTTTGGGTGCGAGATTAATCTTGCAAAAAGGGTGCGAGATCTTGGTATGGCGCGATTGCATTCCCTAGTAGCTAGTAGGTGTGTGTGTGTGGGAGTGGGACCATGTGTCCGCGAACAACTTCGACGCTCTCCGGTATCGATACTTCATTCACAGAATTTAATTTTAAAACAATTTAGCATTGTATTTGTTTGCTTAAATATTTCTAAAATAAATTGCGAGAGAAAAATACGGGGGCGTCGTTTTTCGAATTTAATATTTCTTTTTAATAAGTGAGTATGTAATAATACATTAGCCACTGTGCTTTGCACAAATTGCTTTAGCCAAGTGTTAATAAGTTGCAACTTGTGCTTACCTTAACTTGGTGAATTTATGGTAGGAAATGATGAGCACGCCTGAAAAAAAATTTAATACTATAATGTTGTAGTAATGCAAACATTACGGAGTGTGTTATGTGCATAATCGACTATAACAAAACGAAAAACGTCGTATACCTCGAGGTGCTTCAATGAAGGGAATCAAACCGAGTGCAACTTATCCAACAATTAATACAAAATGTATACAACTAAAAAGGCAACACAACATCAATTAATTCTAAGGCGGCCCGAAGTTTGCCGGGTCAGCTGGTTATTATGTATGTAGAAAATGTATGGCTTAAAGAAACAATAAGCGAGTGGAGCGGAGTTATGTTAGAATATTGAAAGTAAAAAAAAAAAGTGAAAAGATTTGATTGTTTGATTTGGCTCTAAAACTACAGGACCGGGTTTGAAAAATTCTTTCACCGTTAGATTTCTACATTATCCCTGATATGATACGTCTCATGCGACGTCCTAATTGGCCGAGTCAACGCGCGCTCACCTAATGTGTACATAATCGCTACTATATCCAAATTAATGTAATATATTTTTAATAAACCAAATAAGAAGCTGTATATAGCAAATAATTACCCGTGTTTGCATTTATGTCCAAAACGAGACAGTTATGGATCCGTATGAAAACTTCGATAATGTAACCCAACGTGTTAAAAAAAGTCGTCATATCGCATTCGCTGCGGTCTATAATTTTATTCGTAATATTCATATAAATTTGTTAGAATTGCAAAATTCAAGTGGTAAGGGCACGTGGTCAATGCAGCAAAAAGGTTTTGAATCCATGTACAGCGTTGGCCTCTTCTATAAGATGGACTGATGACCTGGTTAAGATTATGAAGTCTATTGGATTATTCTAGAGGCACGGGTAGAAAGCAATGGTTGATGATGACGATGATCATTCGGTAAGAGTTAACAGTAGTCAATATTTTAACAATAAGTTTCTTGGTGACACCAGTTATCGGATTAGTATGGTGTGAAGAAGTTTTCAACACTTTCTGTTGTAACATTTCCGTAACATTTTTTTTGTAGTTAAAAAAAATCAGTTACAATTAACGAAAAGCGAAAGCCGGTGAGCAAGAGTCTCGGCGTTGAATTAACCAGTGGCCTACTCGTGCCGAGAGACAAACAATTCATGCCGGGGGACTCGCTAATTAAAAGCAATTGTTGTGAGCGGAGTTGGCAGAGTAATGAGCCTATTTCAGCCGCGCGCCGGATTCTGCGACAAGCGTAACAACGCTTATCAGACACGCACGTGCTCATGAAGGCACGCATGTAAGTTGCATGCACACACGCACGCACGCCGCAAGCATGCACGCTCGTACGCACAGGTAAGTATGCACGCACGTCGCCAGTCTCGTGCTCGCATCATACTTCTCGCCGCAAAATTTGACTATAAAAATATATTTGACAATTTCAAATTAGTTTACTACAATTGATAACATACACGTAATTGAATATATTATTAATTATATTTATACAAATGTTAGGAACATCATTATAAACAAAATGTCGAAAATTCCCCATCGATCCTACGTTTAAAAAAATAATTCAAGCCCACGTTCCCTACTGCACGCTAGTGAGTTGCATCTGCAACTCACTAGCACACTAACTCAGTGCACTAGCTTGCTTAGCTTCCTCTGTCCATTAAAGGTAGGCAACACAGATGTGTCTTTAATAGGCAAACGGAGGGGATAAACATTAATAGGTAAAAAGGTCCCTCCTTTTTACCTATTAATGTTAAATAATATAATAAACAGGAAAAAGGATATTTCCTTTTCCTATCCATACCCTCCCCAGTCAAATCCTTTTCCCCATCCCATCCTTTCCTTATTAGAAAATGGTCGATTTAGGTCTCCGGTACTATACTCATCAGACGAAACGCAAAATACTTCTACTTCACGCTTGACTTCTGTGAGGTCGTGGTATTTCACCGTTTGAGCTGGCCCATTCTTGCAACTTGCAACATATGTTGTTGCGGGGACTACCACTGTTAAAAACTGATACTGTAAATTCCAATAAATCACAGACAAGTCAGTCACAATTTTTTAATTGTGGATAATGCTAATTTTTACAAAAATTATACTTACTTCTTTTCCTAAGAATCACCATTTTTGAAAAATAGCGATCCTATGTAAACATTTCCACGCCACCTAAGAGGTAGTCTACTTAGCGCGTTTTTTTTTAACGTGGTTTCCCCGGTAGGCCTATTCCACGATATCCTTTTCTTGTAAGTACATACTTTTAATTTTATTTATTTATATTTTTTTGTTTCTTGTGTCGACTGCATAGTATTATTAGTATATAGACTGTGCATTGCAGACAATGATAATTATATCGCTTTAGGTTACACTCCTTTTTAGTAAATACATACTTTTTTCTTTTGATTTTATTTATTTATATTTACAATGTTAAATTGTTAAAGTAGGGTATTTTCAGAATACCTACCTACAAGCGCTGGTTACTCCTGTGGGTTAGCAAATAGTTGATACGACCATAAACCTTATATGTTTGGCATTGTAATACGTAGGTAGTAGTTTATTGAACGGAGTATTTTATATAAAGATTATTTTTTATTTAGTCTCTGCGTGTCTTGTAACTTGACGTCGTTAGATGGCGCTGTCGTTTAAGCTTAGTTTCTTCTGCTTCTCGTCCATGGAATCTATAAAATTTCACACATTTCTGTCCGCAAAATATTCTTAAAAATGTTTTAGAACTTTTTACTTTGTTTATATATAGTATAGAATTGTCAGATTTTGATTTTACGGGCTTATAAGTACAGGCGATTGTTTAATATAGCGTCACGAGGGAGCCGGTGTTCCTTCTACGTATACCAGGACTCACTCCAGCAATCCCTGAGCGACCGCGACCAGAGCGGCCGGCCCGTAGAACAGACATCAGCGCCAAATAACTGTTTCGAGGATTAAGGCTGCTTACTCACTAGTGACTTATTTTCAATGATTATACTTTTTTTTACAACTCGTACGAATCTAAATGGAAACCTATATTTATAATTATGTATTTAAAACCTTAGCTATATCGTATAGCATTTTTCGTGCAGTAACATACAAATACATGAAATAATGTAGCATCCATATTTATACAACCGTCGGAAGTATATGTTATAAAGCAGAGTCGTTGTTCGAGAGTCGCTAGTGCGTCGGGTGCCTCTGATCGGACGGCGCGCGATGGCGGACGGACGGTGCGGCGGGCGGGCGGCGCGGTCCAGGGGCGGTATTGATCGCCCACGCCACCTGCCGCTGCACAGAGCGCGTTTCCGCCATGTCTGTAGGCTTTTTACTACCTACGCATCTTCACGCCATCCGCCTAAGTACATGGCTACAATCAACGGCGCTTGAAGGATTAACTCTAATCAAAGGTTCTTTTACCATAAGTATGTGATTATACGTTCAAGTTAAGGACAAGAGATTTTGTGTTATTATAAATATATAAGTTCGCATCAGCGATAAATGCGACTTCCTACGACGGGGTTTTGCTTCTTCTATGTTTCATAGAACGAATTGTCAATTGAGCAGAAGGTGGCGTTTATAACGGCCGTAGTGTTAGGTTTGAATTATATCTAGTATTTAAAAAAAAGTAAGTTGTTTGTTCTAAAGACAATGGCAATGATTAATATGTCGAGAATAGTAAGTACTATGTAACATTTACGTCAAATATTTTGTTTCACAAAATACTTGACGCCAATTTCATAACTTTATGGGGGTTTGTCAGGGATCCAAAAGAATATTTGAAGTAAATCTACGAAGAAAATAGAAGATTCACCCAATTAAAAGTAAACACGCAAGTCTAGAGGAAATTTACTAAAACGGCAGCATTTATAAAAGACTTTCTGATTTAATTATTTATGAAGACTAAAGATTAAAATTAATTCGGATTGTAATGACTATAAAGAAGCTAAGATGTAATACGAAGACCAAGATGTAAATAGATTTCTAAAGCTTATAAATTTTTTTCTGTCGCAATGCCACCGAAGAAACAACAACAAAGACAGTGATGATGAACACATCAATGGTCACGTTTCCTTCAAGAGCTCAGAGAAGTCGATGACGAATTTTACTGGATACGATACTTTTTCTATTAAGAAATTTCTCGATTGAAGAAAGAAATTGATCACACGACTTTTGTCTGGTACCGCGAAACTTTTAAAACCTATCGGAAAAGTAAACGCCAGCTTGAAGAAGGAACTTAAGGAAGAATTTGACACCCAGGTTTACAGCACACAATATGTTGTAAAGAATAGTAAATGCCAATTCCACAAATAAACATTTTATTGTAAATTTTCCTATACCGTCGCCTAGCCAAAAGAGAAGCGGTTTGCGAAGCGAGCATCTTGATATCCCGGCTAAACAATAGATGGCAGGGGAACAGCAGTAACACGATTAACAGGCAATTACGAGAGGCGGCCGGTCGGCGTGAGCGAACTGAGCCGGCACGGTTTGATTGGCATTAGTCCTTTGTTTGCGAGGGCTTTTGTCTTTGACCTGATTGTTTCCAAGTCAACGTCTAATTCGTGCTTTAATTGCCTGCCGTGATCTAGGCGTGATATCCATATTTAGGTATCATCGTCATGGGCCTTAATTCCATCTTTCTCAGATGATTTATGCAGGGTAATGAAAGTGTATCATCACACGTGCGCTTGTGGCTAACCAGGCCGCCACGACAACCACATCGACGACCGTACCGTCGACAAATGCATTTGCAGGAGATGCTGCGTTGTTGTGTGTTATGTCCCCGTATGCGTTTTTAGGCTGGCCCAAGTATTCGAGTGCTGGAAACCCTATATTTAGGTAAAATACAAATCAATATTTGTATGATTATATGTTTGTCACCTATGTGCTCCAACACCATTGACCAGATTGTGGTGAAACTCTGGTAGGGTGTTCCGAGGACGCCCGCAAAGGTTTGTCGCACAAAAAATCTATATAAATAAGAAAAACCTTACTAAAACTGTTTGCACAATGCTTTGACGTTAATAAAAAAGGTCGATAAAAAAGTTATACTTTTTAATGAAACTTTTTGCACATGCCATTTTGATATAATTGAAGAGACTTCAATTAACAGACTATGCAACCAAACACTTTTTTACTATACGTGGCATTGTAACGCATGCCGGGTGCAGCTAGGTTAGGTATAAACACTGACATTTATGCTGTAACCTAGTTTGTCAAAACCAAACTGATAATCACGAGTACCAGAATCACCAAAAAGGACCAAAAACGTGGAAAAAATAAGGTAGTGACGCTGCCTATCCTATATTAACCGCTTTGTCGTTTCTTCCGCTAGATCATATTTTAAAAGACAAACATATTAAAGCAGAATATGATTACCACCCAGCTATAACATCACTCACCTCTTCTTCAATATTTCCACTAACATTGGATGAAGAATCGTGTATCAAATATATGATGGGCTGTGTGACAAATAAAACAAACAAAGCAAATACTTCTTAATGTACGACATTATAAAGTCCATATTGTAAACTTAATGAAAGTATTACCAGAAGAAGCATTGTTTTGTGTAATGAGCTTGAAAGGAAAAACAAATATTGAACCAAGTCAATGTTCATCTTCGTCGAAAAGGATACCAAGAAAAATTCGGGAAGAATTTATAAGGAACTACCAAATGGCATTAACTGATGTCAAATTTCAAATGGAAATGTTCTCGAAAAATAAAGCTAACTAGCTGACCTGTGCGAATACCGCGTAAAACACCGAACAGTAACATGGGTTCTTTGGACTGTGTTGATATGTTTTAAGCATACTGAAATAATACAGAAAAAAAAACAATGTGGGAAACCTACTATTTCGTCCAATAGGTTGAAAAGAAGAAAATCTGCTGTCTGCAGGAATATCGATAAAGGAATAATACACCACACCATATGAGAGTCTAATATGGACGTCGGATTATGCTTTACACTCGCTTTAAGATTTATCATAAGCAATTGAGTCTAATTTTACTTTTATTTCGTAATCTAGCGTAGAATAAATAGTATGTTTATGAGTACATAAATAGCATTGAATATATGTTGTAGGTAGTTTATAAAAAAAAAAAGAATATATAAACTTTAGAAACTAAGCGTATCTATCGAATACTTCAAAATGCATAGCAATTCATTCCACTTAATAAATATCTTAAATGAAAGTGGTTTGTAGAACAATGCGCTAAATTAGACGATATATGAATTTTAAATAGTAATAAAATTAAATCTTGGTGGTGTTTCATCCTGGCTCACGTTTCTTTCTAAGTCGATTTATTGACTTTACTTCTAATTTTCTATAATTCTATGGGGAAAGAGGATGGTCACATCACCATGAGGGATTTTAATACTTATGATATGCCATTGTGTGTTAATAGAAATGGGGGACGCCCTTTATTAGGAAAGCAGTGGCTTAGGGCCTTAGATATTAACCAAATAATCTCCTAAGTCTCCCCATAAAAGACAGCAACGACACATTGATGAACCGACCTGCTGGCGCATTCTCTACTTATTGTTACTAATGTTACAACAAAGCTAGGTGATAGTAATGTAAAAACTCATCAACAACAGTTCAGTGGTCGCGCGTCGCAGGACTCTCGCCGCCGCGCCACTGGAAATATTACATACATGCTCATAGACATGGAGTAGCGCGCGGTTTGTCGCTTATAGTCTTGTCAACAAGTCATTTTTTGTTCAACCTGTTCCAGCAGTCTCGGAATAAAATGAATGAGGTGTCATTCGATTCGGAATATCGTCTAAATTATTTTTGCAAACGAAGTCCCGCTACAAAAAAAATCATAAGTTATAAACAATTTACTAAAAAAACAAGGGGTTTGGTTTATTGCAAATATCTCAAAAACTAATTAAGATTTTTGAAGTCTGAGAAAAGATAAAAAAAAGATGAAATTTCCTAAAAAACATCTCCACTCCTGGAACTGTAGGACTAATATTATTGAGAGGCTTTGGTTTATCACCGCGTGCCTCACTACTTACAACGCTTAGTCGTACGTAGGGGCGTACCTGCGTGGCAGGTTCATTCAGTACATGGGTAGGGGCGCCTTAAATATGGGGTATGGGGTATGGCAAATATAAAATGTGGGGTTCAACAGGGTTCTGTATTGGGACCACTGCTGTGGAACCTCGCATATGACGCGGTTCTGCGTGTATACCTACCCGTCGGTGTAAGTATCGATAAGTAAGTAAGATGATACTCTAGTGTTGGCCGACGGAAGTAGCTTTGAGAGCACCATTCTGCTCGCCGAGATTGGGGTGGCATGCTTCGTGGACAGAATCTATGAGCTGGGTATATGCTGATAGCGCCACACAAGACAGACGCGCTATGGTTTCACAAGTTACCCAGAACGAGGGAACCACCCAGCAGTTCGGTTCGCATGGGAAGACGTGTATGTCGAGGTAGGATCGACGATGAAATATCTTGGTCTCATCTTGGACAGTCGTTGGGGCTTCGAAGCACACTTTGACCGACTAGTTCCCCGGATCGAGAAGGTAGTGGGTGCTATGCACAGACTACTGCCTAATCTCAAGGGGCCCAGGGAAGGAGTCCGCCGCGTCTATGCGGGAGTCGTGCGATCGATGTCCCTCTACGGTGCGCCCGTATGGTTACACTGGCTTACGGGCGACCGACGCTGCAAAAAAGTGTTTAGCTTGCAGCGTAAGATGGCCATCAGGATCGCACGAGGATATCGTACTATATCCTTTGAGGCGGCAACACTCTTGGCTCGGTTTCAACCTTTAGTCATATTGGCTGAGATAGATCAGCACGTTTACATCCGCCTCCGTCTCGTCAGAGGTGGAACCGAGGACCTGGATGCGGTAGAGGTGCGTAGGCAGGAGCGCAGACGTGCGCTGGAAATCTGGCGCGAGCGACTCCAGGAGCCAAGAAACGTGCGCCAGCGCATTGTCAGCGCCTTCCTGCCTTGCTTCGAGGCCTGGTTAGCCTTACAGGAAGATGCGCACGTCACCTATCGGCTGACGCAGGTACTTACCGGGCATGGCTGCTTCGGTGAGTACCTAAACCGGATTAGGCGTGAACCCACGGCGCAATGCCACCACTGTGGCGGGGACCAGGATTCCGCACAGCACACATTAACCGAGTGCATTGCGTGGGATTCAGAGCGACGGATCTTGACAGAGAGTATCGGACAGAACTTTACCCTGCCCGCAGTAGTAGCGGCTGCTCTGGCAGGGAAATCGGAATGGATGGCGCTGATCTCCTTCTGTGAGGCCGTCATTGACCAAAAGGAGGCAGCTGAGCGGGAGCGGGAATGGGCCGATCCCACTCGGAGGCGAAGACGTCGAGGCGTTTCCAGCAGACGGTCTGGCCCATCTGCCTTGTAGTACCGGGATATAATAGGGACACAGTCTCCTTTTTCTCACAGTGGCGACAAGAAGAGAATCTCGGGGTTGTGGGCGGATAGAGTGGGGGCCCTAATCTTCTAGCGAAGCAATCCCAGGAGGACGGCAACATGGCGTAGTCCTGCGTTGCTGTAGTACGGCTTAGGCACAGGGTGAGTTCTATCTCCCCTGGGTCGTACGAAAACTCAGTGCAAAGGGCTCCAGTGTGTTCCTATGGAAATCCCGGAACCTCACTCGAGGTTGGCCACCGACGGGGTTTTAGTGAGTTAAACCTCATATAACCCTGTCTTTTCCCCAGAAGCAGGGTATCTTTGTAAAGATTTCCCCCCCGAAACAAAAAACGGAATAATATTTATAACCTTCCCAGACGGGTTAAAATACGGCCGATAACGAGTACTCTCGCTTGCGCAAGCTACGACCACTTCTGGAACTTTTAAGATAAAATTTATTTAAACATATTGAATATCGATTTGTTTTAATATTGTTCTTATTCCGAAAATGATTTCTTAAATTTTTTATTTCTTATATTTAAAAAACGTTTAATCTATACAGATAAATAAAATTGAAGTGTCTGTATGTAATACCAATATAAAAATTCGATATTCAGCGGACGTGATGTATATACGACACTTATAAGAAATATGCAATTTTTAAAATTTTTGTTTTTCTGTCTGTTTGTTCAGGGTAATCTCCGAAACGGCTGGACGGATTTTGATGGGACTTTTACTAGAATATTGGTAATATACTAAGGAATAACAT
>DWTW01002710.1:0-10704 GCA_018246275.1 Papilio slateri
CTTTGTACATAGCCGCGAAATTCAAAAGACAAAAAGGCGGAAGGGAGATATTTGACAACCTATATATAAATATTCAATAAGGCAATTAATACCGAGTGTTCTATGCATTTGTGCCGGATAATCCTGCCAATGAAAGTCAACTGTAATGGCCTTTCAACCACCGATCGAAGAATTGAGCGCAGTTAAGAAATATTCCAGGTATGATGTACGATTATTTTAGAAATACATACTTTAGGAATCGTTCTGTAAGTATTTTACAGAACGATTCCTATAGTGATCATTCTAATTGAAAGATGACGTTATGGCAAAATTAAGAGAAGTTATTATTAGTCTTCTGTATATATTACAAGAATATATGAAGAGAAAAGATTTAATAGAAGTTTACATTGCGTAATAAATGTCTGTCTTTATATAAAGCATTATAATTATAAGGCTCTTATTGGAGCGTATACGTAACTTCCCTATTTTAGGTATCCCTAAGGTCAGAGGAGTAAATTTAGTCAAAGTGTTACTGCAGCGCAAAGCCCCGGGGACCGCGCGGCGGTCGATTGGAGCGCGACCTTGTCACCTGATAATAAGCCGGGGCGAGTGGGAACACACACATGTGAACACACTTGTGCGAACATTTTTAAGTATATGTCACTGGTCGTATTAAAGGGAACAATGCCCTAATGTACGAAGGACATCAGGGCATTGTTTATCATACGACATTTCATGCAGCGTATCATTAGCGACAAAACACGAACGTAAAGGTTCTTTATTCGTCCAGTCCGTGTTTACAATCAAATGCAATTTGTAATTTTCCTCACAGAATTACATAACAGTTGTGTTGTTCTGTCTCAACTGGAACGCAATTGTGTGTTTAAATTTAACGATGGTTGTATTTCGCCGGTGAGTCCTTCGTAAAGAATAAACAAGGTATTTGATAATGAGATATTGTTCCACACTTTAAATAACAAATGTGAAACTTTCGAATCATATAGTTAAGTTAATAGGGTCTCTATGCAACTGCAAATGTCCGCAACGCTCAAGACCCGTGGGCGCAGTACACCGCGTCTCCCCGGCGGGCAGGAGGCCAGTGCAAATATATTTCATTCTAAGGTAAAACGTACTCCTGCTACATTGGTGCTGTTTATTTACAATGGCACGTGCAAATTATATTTATAATAGCAATATCGGTATTAGAATTACACGTGTGAAGCCGATCTAGCATCTGGCACTTAGAAGTTCAAAACCCGGCCAACGCAAAATGGATATAAAAAAAAATAATGTACAGCAGTAGTTTGATCCCTGGTGTTGCCGCAGTTAAACGTTTTTAATTCGAATAAATATTTAACTCTTATCGAAATTTTAAACAAACAGTACATAAAACTCAGTTCTCTCTTTCTCTCTCGTTATTTGTTTATTTATTTTTAAATAAAAACTTGATTTAATTACAAATTATCTTTTGTTTGTTATTTATTTAACTTGAAACTCATCAATTTATGTTTCGCTAGTGAGAAGACATTTCGCAATCGCCAATTGGTAATTATAGCGAGGAAATTGAGGTTAATTAAACGTCGACTAAGGCAATTTACTTATTGAATGCCAGTGTTGTAAGTCGATAGTTTATTGTTAAAAAAAATGTTATTTAATGTTAAAACTTAAATTATGAGTTGTTCATGACATCAAATTTTAATTTAATTTTTGATTTTGCTAGAAATTTGAGACTAAATTCCAGACGGTAATAAACCTAGAATATTCTCTTAAAAGGAAGATATAGAAATTCATGACTAAGTGAAAATAACCAGAAACCTAATATTCTATACTCGATTCTAAAACAAAATAAAAAAACCAAACAGTAAACCTACACCAGTACCTACATCTTGTCCCAGGACTGTCCAAGAGCCTGAACCACTACATGATTTACATTTATGACATTTTAGATTTCAAATCTTTAAACGTACCAATATCATGCCGACAACAAGTTTGTCGAACGTCATCGTTTTCTTGGATAATAATTGATTATACGAATAGTTACGAAATGGTTTTGTTTATTCAAAAAGGTTCTTATTTGTGTCCGTGAGGGATGAGGGTATTTGTACATAAATGGCACACGTTTGACCTACAAACAACTCGAACCTTGCAACAAGACTTTTTGCTTACAATGTTTGCCAAAATAAACACTTATAGTATGAACACGAGAAGTCTTTTTAACTTACAAAAGGAATGATCTGTTGTAGACAGAAGTAGGCTACTTTCATTTATTATTAGTTAGTGATACGTATTTATTTATTGAACCGCTATTTGAATAATTCTTTTGTGCACAGCCCCTGTATTTAGGTCTGCTATCAGGGGGTTGGAATCCCGGTAGCAATAAGAATTAGTGGATTCCGACGAAATCACTTTTAACAATTGCTATGTCCTAGCGATCGGCGGGTATTAAAAAAGGTAACCGGATTAGTCGATTGTTTAGTCAAGTCGATAATTTCAATGTTAGTCGATTTTTTTTTGTTGTCCGATCATATTCAAGACTGGTACTATTAAACGCCTTTTTTGTCGTCCCAGAAAAGAAAGACGTCTTACGCATACGTCGAGATCGATCGATGTCTTCTCGATTGGGTAAAATTGTTTAATTCATTTTTAATTTTATTTCTTAAAATTTTGCAATCACACATACAAATATAAAAATAATTCCAAAGACTTCGCTTTAAATTTGGTAAAACATATTTATTTTTAAATGAACTGCCTCACAAATTTTAATCACCTTCTAATAGACTAAGAAAATAGTATCTAACGACCTAAAACTTAATAGATCAAAATGGCGTTCATATTCACTATGAAACGTATATATATGCACGGGGAGAAATAGAAGTATTGAAATTTCTAATTTCCAATCAATTGTAATACTTGAGGTACTAGGCGCGCATAGGCCTGTGAGAGACATGTCGGTCGTAAGTCGGTCGTCTTTGTTGCCGCGTCACGGCGCGTCGTCTCGCCGTCGCGGAGTGCCGGTGTCGGCATTGAGCGCCACACTTTCACGCGACCTTACAGCGACACGAGCCAAATGTTAATCACTACGCTTCTAATGCTATAAATTTTATTCAGTGTAAAGAAGCCAAATATGGGGGCTTCGATTCGTCAACTAATCGAATTTAGTCGGATGAAGGCAAAGATAAAAATAATCTCTCGTAATCGTATCGGCTAAGTATAATACGTAACAGTAATTTAAACCTACTTTTCATTACTACGATATATCGTTACTGCTCGTAAGCCCACCAGGACTTCAGTGAAAAGTAGATTGACAAACTGACTAACTGACAAAGCTTGTTCTTTCGTTGTGTTCAACAGTTTCAT
The DNA here is from genome assembly GCA_018246275.1 of Papilio slateri. Taxonomy (NCBI): domain Eukaryota; kingdom Metazoa; phylum Arthropoda; class Insecta; order Lepidoptera; family Papilionidae; genus Papilio; species Papilio slateri. Next base: position 3,337 of record DWTW01002710.1, read on the forward strand.
TAACATCGAAAAACATTTTTTGACAAAGTTTAATCACAGCCTGATCAAATGGTTTGGAAACGCATAGAGGACTAACGACAAAATGAAATGTATTTCATTAATATATATACTATGATGGAAAGTTAAGCATTAACTTTATTCCATGATAGGAAACAACTTTACCGGATGGGAATTAGTGATTATTTACCTCGTACATCTTGATCCCATTTATAACTATGATTTATTTTATTAATTGCTTGAGAAAAACAAAAGATTTCCGTCTCTACGTAAGCAACAATGTAGTGTCTCTCACCTGGCTGCGAGTGGCGCGCGCTTTCGTGCGCGGGCAGCGGCGACAGGGGCTCGGCGCCGCGGGACACGACGCGCCGCAGCTCGCGGTTGCGCGCCGGCTGGCCCGCCGCCCACGGCTGCAGCTCCATCACGCCCTCCTCAAACACCTCCATCATGAACGATTCGATCAGCTCCTTGCCTGCGAGATATGGTTCCTTCATCAAGTCCTTTGTTCACTTTCTATCCCTTCCTTAACATTAGACGAACCATATTGTCCGGGGTGCAGCGTTTCATTTACCATCGAATAAATGTCACATTAACGCTTTTTACCTTACACAAATACAACTGCTATTGTGAAGTTAGTTAATAAACATGCAACAGGACAAATGTAAATATTTAGTATTATATTGGAGAAGGGCTAACGTATAGAACTCGTTCTTAGTTAATATGTCAATATATATTAACCTCAAGTACCAAGAGCTAGTCTACGTAGTAAATAAACCATTATTTGCTTTCATCATATATTAAGATTTCCATTAAACCTAAAATAGGTCAAGAAGCTGAGTTACCTTTGGCAATATTGGCGGCATACTGCTTCATGGCGATCTTTTCCACCGTGTTCTCGAGTCCGAAGAAGTTCTTAACGTCAAGGAGAGCACTTTGTTCGAAGCAGGTCCATTCAGGATTTTCGGGGTGTACCTGAGGGACAAGTCATATACGAAAAGTTATTGTAACACTTTTCGATTGAACATGTGGTAATTCATTCTAGGAAATAAACGGATCTTCTTGTAGCTCTACAGCCCTTTGTGGGCCACGGCTTGGTTAAGCAATTTCTTCCACGTCGGTGTACGCGTGGCCGCGGGCCTCCACGTCACTATACCGATATAAATAAACGGATCGCGTAGATTATAACCGCTGCTCCCGCTTTTCCTAAGATAACGTAAAAAGACGAAAAGCTTATGTGCTATAGTGTACTACCAACCGGCATTATCGTCACGTCTAGATCTCATGTCTTTTAATTTTAGGAACCGATCGATTGATTCTTGTCGAGTTGTCCACTAAAATGTGGACAGAATTGACCACATCATCAGAATATCAGATCAGAATTGAACCTGATTTATTTACTAAATGTGTTTTGTCTGGATAAGTCCATCGGTTGTAATTTTTGATTAGTCCTAATATGATAGTAAGCATACGTTCTAATAAAATCGTTGGAAGTGTACGGTGGTTGGGCAACATCCGCCTCAAACTACGGCGAGTACTTACGCCTTGCGCAGATCGTAATTGATCTGCGTGCGTGGAATGCGTTAATTAGTTAACTTGCAGGTATCGATTTAAAATTTAACGCACCCAGATACATTGCGAAAGTAACCACGTGAGTACATAAAAATGCGAAAAGGAAGGATTCTATTCTATTTTTTCTTCCAGTGTCACAACTGAATATAGGTTTATCAATACAATTCTTAAACTTGTTTCTCTCTGGCCATTTCTGATTATATGTTTTCACTCCATTCCTCCACTCCTCGAGTAATAATGGTTTCATGAATGACATTTATATGAAAATACTAAAATAAACAGACGCTATCTATTGTCAACTAATTCTAGTGCGTTATCAAGGAAACGAGAAAACCCGATAAGTTGGCGCTTCCCGAACGAGTACGGTCTGACTGAAATAACACATTGGCATTGTCACGAGTGCACAGCGCTATCTGATAAGGTGACGCTGACGGCCACCGGTTAGCGAACTGACATGCGCGACATATGACACCTTTACATTCTCTGTATACTTTTACATTTAGTGTAACAGCAACCTTCACGTCATTTAACTCAAGTAAGACCTGGGAAGTACCACGACCACGCAAGACAGTCTTCTTCTGACGAGTGAGATGCCAGACGGCCAATACTCGTCGACGTCTCAAACACCTTCCGTGCACGGAATATTCTTTAAAATATAACCTACACGTATTAATATATATAAGATTTATCAAGAATGCCTTAGGGTGCTGCTTTATTCTGTTTCATAGAATAGGTTTATAGTTTTGTAGAACTCGAAGCACTTTAATCTATTATAGTTATAGATAAACAATAATAGACACGACATTTGAAGAGCGAAGATCAAATGATAGAAGCTATCACTTGTCAGGTTTGTGCAACGAATGGCTACACTAAAGCCTCTTATACAGACACACTCTAGTTGTTTATCTATAGCGATTGTTATTAGAATCTCACTACATTCAACCGGAGTGCCGTTGAATCTATAATAGTAGTTAATATTCTTTCCATAATAGACTTATTCCGCATTATATATCCATGTCCGTATCCATAGATCCAAGTCGACACCAACCTCTGACAGCTATCGAGTAAACCTACGTCAGATGCTGGTGTCGAGTCCTTAGACATACGGAAGCTGTAGGACTACACACTACTGAATACGGAATAAGTATATTATGGAAATATTGCTAAGACTTTTATATCAACAGCACGATCATGACGAGGACGGGACTTTAAACACTCGCTAACTGTCATATCGTCTAATCTTACTCATAGCTTGTCCTAAATTTTATCCAATAGAATATATAAATAAGCTATTACAACTTTTTTAACTCAATTAAGTCAGGCACAAAAGTTAGATCAAAAATGTAAAACAGATAACCGATTAGAACCGAAAGGAAATAGTTCGAGACTTTTTTCACACAGATGGTTGCTTTGGAACCATCCAAATGACCACATCGTAACTGGAACTGTCGGTGTTCCGTGTAGTAATCATATCGAAAAAGTTAGCTCAGCTAATAGGCCGTGTAAAGTAAAGTGAAAACCCTAGACGATGCAGGGGAAACAAAAATATTTCATAGCGAATTCAATTAAAAAAGAACCTAACCAAATCGTCATAGAAATGCTAATCGAATGTCACGTCGATTTCCTTTAGCTGCCGTTCGTATTATATATACATACGTGCCTAGGACACACGACCTCCGTCGATGGCACGATGATAGATGATTTCCTACACAACTCGGCAAGTTGCAAGCCAGCGCCGCCGCACGCACACATCGTGTGGAACGATAGAGCGGTTTGTAAACGGCTTCGCACACATTCGTTTCTTATTTTCCTCGCTTAGAATGTTTGTAACTTCATTTCGCGTATAATTGCTATGATATTTATAGATGAATGTCAAAAAGTTGTTATCGCTTTCCCTGGTAATGTATGCCATAACAGTAACAAACGGTCAAAACGTCTTATTAAGGCTATATAACCAGTGATATATAAGCTAGAAGTGACACAATGTGTATTGTACATGACGATAGCGAAACTGCCAAATTAAATGTTACAAAAAACATATCGTTAGCAGCCCTACGATATATAATATAATTATAAATACGTGTAAGCGATTGTAGAACTTAATATAAAGGCTTACGCTTGCGTTACGATTAAAATTGTGTAAGTAACTTAGCAAAGAAGTTACTTAAGTACGGATCAGGCAATAAACCAGTTCGTTTCCACGTGTGGACAACTATCACAAAACTGGTAATTCCATGATCGTTATAAAAATATGAATTTTAAAATTATTTCATAAAATTGGATAAAAGGGCCAAAAGTTAGAAGCAACTAATGAAATATACAAAAATAGTGCATAGCAATGCATTACGACATATCGAGCACGTGCAGCAAGAGATTGAAGCGAGCTGCCTCAGCGTGCCCGCCCGTACAACACGCGAGTCCCATCTACAAAGAGAGAGTGAATAGGCTGTAACTGTGCACCTGCTTACCACGTTAGGCTACATTAACTCGCATTTAAATTCTAGTCATTCATTAAATTGCATTTTCGTTTCAATAAGCCAAGCGACAATACAAGCAGGATGTTCAGGTAATGGTGGCAGGCAGCCATCATGGATTTACAGTATCAATTCTTAAGCAACAGCGCTTTTGTAATTGTTAAATCGAGACCTCAGATTCAGTTCAGACAAATGTAGTTCTCCTTAGTAATTTCACTAGGTTACTGCATCCTATGAACTAGAATTTATATATATTTGTTCACTATTTATTTGGCGGTTGAAATGAACGCCACAAAGATCCCCACCTCCTAGATATCCTCTTAACTAAAGAAGGTTCCTGGTCTGCAAAAAAAATCCTAAGTGATCACCGACGCACATGGACATCTCCAGCATCATGCAGCACCAGAGGAACTGCAGAGGCGTTGGCGGCCTTTTAGGGAGAGCGTTCTCTTCTTGAAGTACCCTAAAACCCTAATACTTCCTATAATTTTAAATCGTATGTTTCATGGGCATATTTTCTGCTTCCTTGTTAGTAATAAGTCTCATAAGCCTGCGCTACAAGCAGGCTAATCCTTCACGCGGGCCGTCACGTCAAACAGCCGCCTAATTAGATTCGTTATGCATTGTAAGGCTTCGATCCGAGGCTCGGGTTACCTTTTACGGTTACGGGGCTGATTGTCATCAAATTTAAACAATGAATACGTTACAAAACATTGACATGTTAATAAGGATATCCCAGATGGCCCCTCTGGAAAAGTCTGTACCTATTTATCAAGAATATTTTTGTACGATTTATATTTATATTTTTGACGATATATTTGTGTATATTTAAGATAAAATAAAACGTCAATGACACACCCTTTAGGTCCTGAAACATTTCTCGACTCTTCTACACCTATTCTCTAGGAATACCTACCCTAAACTAAACCTACCCTACGACTCTAGGAATTCATTCTCATCGGTTACGGGTCTTAATATCGCCGTATGACACCATCTGGTCGCAATACATATACAATATATATCTATGTTTTTTCAATCACATATCTCTTTATTTCCTATATGTGGTTGAATTTGCGGCCGAATGTTTACATGCTATTGGAATTTAATCCGCGCATGCCAGCAGAGGTGGTGGTGTGCGCGGGCGCGGGCGGCTCACCGGCGCGCTCACCGCAAATAACTCCCGCGTCACGCGATTCAATAACAAGCCCGCCATGAAGCCGGAACCTGCAGCATCACTACATACTGAAAATATTTGTTTTCCAAATATGCTAACACTGAAGACCAATTTTAATAAACTATTATTTTTAGGTTTATTAAGCGTATCCAAAATTTTACTGGTTAAAACCATAATTGCAGTTTTTTACAGTCATAAATTTGTGCCACAAATTGAATGGGCAACCTCGGCGGAGGAATTGGCCTGGTGGTTCGTTCTGTACCGGCGTGAATGAGACGTATTTACTTGTGGGTTTCGTCTGACCAGTGATGTCCGATATAAAACGTCACAATATTGAAGTATTAACTTCAATATTGTGACATTTTTTACCAAACGCTTTTGGATGAAACATGAATAATGAAATGTTTTTTGGAATATATAGATGGTCAAGCTAAATTATGTAGTGCTTCTCTTCGATGATAGATATTACAAAATTAATTTCAGACTATACCAATGTCCAACACCGACGAAAACCGCCAACCAATTGGCACTAACCTAAAGAGATTTGAAACTTTAACGAGTCAGATCATTAATAGGATACCCAGCTTCTATCATCGCTTTGTTTTATCACTTTCAACCTTTATTTTATTATTTAGAAGTATAAAATAAAAAAAATACCTATCAAAACCGTTAAAGTGTCGTATACCAATCCAAACCGTACGCTAATTGGATTCGAACTTGCGGCACGCGCCGAGCCGACCTCGACCCTAACGAACAACCTCCAAATGTCGGTGACATTGGGCAGACTCTCGCGTACCGTGTACATTAGAAGGGAGCCGTTTCTTACCTATATCGTGATCCACCTTCCTCGTGCGTCTTATAACATTTTGTGATAACCTTCCTCGTGTATTAACGGTAGAGTCCTGCAGGATTAATAGTACAAATGATGGAATCCAAAGATCAAACTGCGTCTTAAGGCTTCGAATCGGAAAGCATCACTTTCCGACAAATACAACTAGAAATCTCAGTACTCGTGGAGTAAGTGGCAATAAGAAAAACTATAAGACACCAACTGGAATACAAAACGCACACGGACTTGCACGTGTATTGATGCTTTACGTCGGTACGGGCAGGAAATTATTTCTACACACACGTACGTGACGTAAATAAAACTCGCTATGTGCTTACAGAATGTATTTTCCCTTTGCTTTGGTTTCTGCTTGAACGTAAATCTCACATTTGATAAATATGTTTTTTTTGTTACGTTTGTAACTTCTAAGAATAGTTAACACATCGGCGCCGTTAGATTATACGATATCCGTTATCACTACCCGGTCTTTCCAATCGACCGTTGTCGATTACTGTCCACAGTACAGTTTCACAAATAATATACTCACATAATATCTGCATTTCTCCAGCACACCTATCCTGGCGGCGAAAGTTTCGTTTGTTGCCTCGATCTCTAGAATCCTGTTCTTTAGGTCCAGGTGGTTCTTCTGGATGAAGTAAACGTAGTCAACACCGATCATCTGCGGGAGATGGTAACAATAAGCGTTCTGGTAACAATCAACTTTATACTTTATTCAACGAGTAAGAAAAAGATACCCATCCCCATTCCCAACTTCTCCTCCTTTTTCTTTTGTTTATTATCCTTTCCTTTCCCACACAAAAGGCTGATAACGGATCTGTAATGTTTTTTGATTGCGAATTTGTACGGGGGGTAGCAATGGTCACGTAACGTCAGGTGAACGACTTGCTCATTCGCCGCCTTCTGACCATAAAACAAAAAAAATAGTTTCTGTTGCTATAGAGACGAGGTTAGAATCTCATTGCGCAAGGTTTGAATTTTTTGTTAAGGACGTTTATAGTTTTAAATACTGACTCATACCTGTTCAAGCAGAAAATGTCGAAAGCAAGTAATAATGTAATAAACTATCGGAAAGATAGAAATACAGAAATCCGCAATCAAACCGGAATGCCCCTAAAATTAATAATAAACGAACTCGTAACACGCCAAGTACACAATGTACCGAATCGTTTATAAACATAACAACTCGTTACATTAATCGTTGGGCTTGCCGAGACAGTTTTTTTTTTCTTCATTTATTTTGGGGACTTTTGTCTTAAATGACATGTCAGTCCCATTGTTCCTTATATACAAATAACAATGAATAC
>DWTW01002711.1:0-10704 GCA_018246275.1 Papilio slateri
TATATATATATATATATATGCATGTTTTTTTGTTGACTGTATTTCTTTTTGTTAAGAATCCCCTAAAATATATAAAATATATAAATTATACACGAAAGAATATTTTCCTCGATTGTGGCACACTGTTGGAAATAAAGAGGTTTTCAGAAGCTGAGCATATATCATAATTTTGTCATATGTTAGGTGTTCGAACCCTAACAAGCTTGACAGAATCAAATGCAATTTCAAAATCACTTGTAAAAAAATTGTCTCCGACGTAAAGCGATCCCTTGTCACGTTGCGTTCCGAATAAGTTTCGGTGAAAATAAATTGCTACCTCTGTCTACCCTGGATAGATTAAAAAACTATTACTCGATTACAATGCAATACCTTGTGAAAGATGATGACGCCGTGAAAATCATCATGAAATTATCGACCATGACTTAAGAGCATAGCAGCTAGATTTATTACTTACCTACCGGTTGTACTTTTTCATTTGAGTTTTAAAATACACTTCCTAAATGAATGAGCACACATCATTCTGATTTATAAATGTTGCGAATTTTTCACCATTTTTTTCATCCATCAACGATTCTACACCATTTCAGTTGTTAATAAATTACATATGGTTAAATCCATTAAGGTTTTATACGACACAGAAATCTCTCGTGTTGCCATATTAAAAAAAAATGCATTTATTACTATATTTTTGTAAGCGATATTTAAATGTGCTGTGTGTAGGATTCTTTATGGGTCTGAATGATTCGTAACGTCATTTAAATATGCATTTAAAATTACCTATGACAATTATTTCGCATTTCTTACTACATTAGCTTTTTGTGCGTAAAACGAATCATTCGGGCCGGCAGTGATCTAAGACACTGTAAAATATGTAACGATGTGCATTTTCTTTAATAAACAAATACATAAACGGACAATAATCTTTGAATTGACCTTGTAAAATATTATCATTGTTTTCCTTACAAAATATTGTACTTTCGATGTTCTACCCAAATTATTAGGAAAAAAAAAAGATGGACGTCGTATGGACGGGTAGATTAAAAAATAGAAACAAAATTCGAACAGTCAGATAAACAAACACACAAAACCGTCGCAAAAAAACGGACTTCGTGTGTATTGTTTTGAAAAAAGTTTGATTTTTTTTTTGGCCTGATATTACACACTCTATACCTTAATGCGACGTCCAAGTAAATATATTTTAAATAAAATGTAGAAAAACCAGTAAAAATGTACTTCCGATGATAATTGTGGATTTTAATACATTATACGAGGAGTGAACCGAGAGAACATTTCCGTAGACAATTTGCGAGATGGTATCTGGATTGAAGTCGTGATTGTTGTTAAACTGTTTCTTCTCTCGATTCATTTGCATCGTAAACCACAGACTGTGACTCTGCCAAATAAACGTGTATAAACGTATATATTTCCTCCATTTTGTAAAATCGCCCCTTTATAAAGCATATTATGTAGTAAGAACCAATTTTGTATCATATCTCATTGTATGCTATTTCCAAATTTTAAATATTTATAATTGTAAGGACCTTTGTAAATTATATAACTTGCACGGAAACGGGACTCGGTCGAAGGGAATGTTAACTTTTATTTTATTTCTTTTAACTTCTAGAATGACAAGGGCGCTTTAATACAATCATCATGTCAACAATAATTCCAGGGCATAAACATTTTAAAATCTAAATTACCTTTAAAATATTGTGTATCTCAAAATTTTGTTTAGAAAATGATAAGGCCATGCGAGATGTAATTTAATAGATGTTGCCCTAAATAGAGCAACATCTATTAAATTTAGCTGAGCAATCAGTCTTACCTCTAGTCTTAGCTTCAAGAATTAAGTTTCAACGAATGGCTGTCAGCAAAAAGGATTGTGCTACCTGATGATGGAACTTCAAGATCTCGTTTATGCGTTCATATATTTAGTTATTAATTGTTCGCATAAAAACTCACACCAGACTCGGTCCCGTTTTATTGTAAAAGTGAGCTTTAAGGCAGTGCGAGAGGCGACGCGCGCCCGCCACTGCGCCGGCTTGTGACGTAGTGTAGCGGCCAACTATACAGATTATACACAATAAAAAGTATTATCAACACTAAATATTTCATTTATTTACCCCCATTACCACTTATTGACAACAGTTCCCGACAATAAGAAGGTAACCGACGAATTCTGTTAGGGACACGGACAAGTATCGACACTTTTGGTAGTGAGTACTTTACCTTTCGACACCGATACTTTTGCACTGCATACTTTGTATTCAATACTTTACTCAATGAGTACTTTTTGACTGCGGAACAAATCTTACTTAAATCTTGGATTTATGTCTCTTGTTTAAGGCAACGGCGTCTAGTCCAGTCATGTCCAACCTTCTAAAACATTGGATTACATTCGCTTACGTTCAACCTAATGAAAACTCCCATCAAAATTCTATGAATTTTCCGTGCAATTGTTCTTTTTTTTTCTATTAAATCTATATCCAAAAATGGAAAGTTAACAGCTGTCTGCTAAAATGACATTCATTAAACTTAAGCGAAATTTAAAATAGTCGTAAAGTTCCCTTAAATTTTCCGCGCAATTTTCTTAATTTTTTCTTTCATAAGAACCTTGTCAGGAGGTTCTTATAACAAACACGGAATAAAAGAATAAGCGAAATCGGTCCAGCCGTTCGCGCGTAATGCCGCGACCAAGGGAAATAGATTAAATTTTTATGTACAGTTGTCACACGGTGATGCCACATCCGGGAGAAGTACCGTAAATATTGTAGATATATATAGGGAAAAGGGGCCCGCGAAAAGTGAAAATAAAAAATATTAAAAGTATGGTTTTCTCCATATAATATGTAGATAAATAGTAGGTTAGATAAAAGGAAAACCATGAAATATTTCGCCTGGATGTGGCATCGCCGTGAAACACCTGTGTACAGATTTATATAAACACAAAGTACATTGAGCCACCAGAGTTTGTACTACTGCAGCTAAGCTGACGTCATGACATGTAGTGCTGTATGCTTTAGGGCTTTAAGAAAAGTACTCGGTACTTTTGTTTCGATTTTACGAGCTTGCTTGCTTGCTTAAGACTCATCTAATGTTTAAAATAATATCCAAAAAGTATTCAGGACGGGATTAAAAAAAAAGAAAACATTTGTATAAAAGCAATTTTATTTACACAATCTTACATAGTTTTGTTCCTGTCAAAATATAACACACGTTTCGACAGTTATTAGACACAATGTTTTGTACGTTGAAGTTTGACGATAATCCAATCGAAAGTAGTAAAATCGATTACGATGGTTTAATTGTCGGTTCGTTCTGATTACGTTGCACTGACAGCTGTCAAAACGGAACTGTTATATTGTAACGTCAACATTAATATATTATTATATGTAACATTAACGATACTCTTTTAGAAACGAATTGCACCAAAGATAATTCAAGAATATAGTACACACGTTTTATTGAGTTAATAATATATAACCTTAAAATAATTACACATAAAAAGAACAAATTCCAGTCTATACTAACATAGCCTAACAAAAATCCCTTTGATGTTATTTTTCTCATGGACATACAGACATCAAAATAATAGTCAGTTCACTTTAAATCAAATCTTTTTGTAAGACTTACAAGAGGCTCTTTGGTATTATGACTTTCATACACTATAATTCAAAGTACATAGATCACAGAAAGAGACCTTCGAAAGGTAAAATTATAAATTTGTGACCACCCCATTTCATTGCATTTAGAAGATTTAAAGTCTTTACATCCAAACCTTATTGGTGTCGATATTTTTTAATATTTATTTTATTCATCACACGTAAATTCCTAGATCCGTACTACAATTCAAAATGGACTTTGAATCTATGGAATAAAACATGATTAACTTAACTTCTATACTTTCGACACTAAACATACTTGTGACTTAAAATGACTACTTGAATAAGGCTTGGTACGTACGTTACGGACCTGACAAGCTAACATTTCTAAAGTTTTAATCTAGCGAACGAAAATAAAATAAACCGTCTTGCAATATAAATTAATTTTTACTTAGTATCACTTTTTATACATTTAAAACTATATTACATTCTAAAGTTTTGAGTACCATCAGAAATTGTCAAATAAGCTTGGATCTAACATAGCTTCATTAAACAGACAATTAAATAAAATATCAATCGCTTTAGTCAATGAAAGAAAAAACATTAAATCGTAATACAAAACAAACATAATACTAAAGAATATATCTTTTACTACAAACAAAGATTTCTGAATACATGTTTATTCAATTTATAAATATCGTTAAATCGATATCACGTTAATCATTAACATCGATTTAACACGTTTCACATTTGACGTTCTGGCATAGACAATGGGAATGAATAGATCTCATAGAGAAGTTAAACTCATCATTTATAACTAAGAACGGCTGTACAGATATTTTTGATCTGTGATGTGTATATTGTGTAGTGTAGTGTAGTGTGTAGTATTAGACTAATAAAAAAATATATTAAAAAACACATTTTTCATACATTTCTGGTATACGACATTATCTCTGATGAAATGACAAAAACCACAAAGAAGTTAATTTCATATCTAACTTTACACAACAAAACAAAAATGTAAATTTCAAGGCTACAACGAACGGTATCGGCCCGAGAAACCCATCCAGCAATCAATACCAAATTAATATACATAAATTTAATCTGAGGCGGAAAAAGTTTGCCAAAAAGTCTTATAAATAAGAAATATCAATGTGAAGAATTCGACATTGAAGTTTCGTTACATCAACATTCCTAAAAAAATTCTCAATATTAATATTCGACTCATTACAAATATTTATAGCCTCGTGCTTGATCGAAAACACTATGGAAATATTTTGAGTGATTAGAATTATTTTCATATTTAAGGGAACTTATGGTCATAATTAATTGTACAATCATCTCACATTATTCTTAAATATTTAATTATTTTATTATTGTTTAATAAGGCTTTAATAAGTTTATCACGCTATCTAAATGTATATAATACCTTTTAACGAGCAATTATTGATGGATGAAATTTTATATCAATGTATGATTTTTATTTTTAAATTTATCAATAAAGGTGTCTTATCCTATACATTATCGGAGGTAATTTCCTCATAAAATAATAAATGCGCCATCTTTCGATAGGTATTTGCACTGTCTATTGTTGGAGTGTTGTCGACAATACCTGATATCTTTTTGTTAGATGGCACTAATATTAACATTCCGAAAAACACGATCTTACAACGGGCAACGCAGCGGCCCACAGCTAGTATAATATGTATGTAACGTTTTAGAATTAATTTCGTTTATCAATAATTGCGTATATTTTTTATGATACTATTTTTCTTTGAGATCATTGTACCGTTCGCCAATGCCCAAAATAATTATTTTTGAATGTGTGCCGATCGAGTTTGTGGTCTAGAAGACCATGATGTCGGTGCGCGGCACGTCCGCCAGGTTGTCGTCGATGGTGAGGTACATGTTGAAGGAGAAGAACATGGCGGTGGAGGAGAGGAAGTGCCACATGTCGTGCGAGTCGTACAACTCGAGCAGCGAGCACACGCGGTTGCTCTGCCGGGACTGCGCCGGAGTTAACTGAACCAATTTGTTTAATTTGTTAGGTGGAGGCCTTCTTCTGTCTGAATATTCAGAGATCAGACGATAAACCTGTAAGGACTCTCGTCACCGAATAATCTCATTGTCTGATCCCATGATCATTGTTAATTGCTCTTTTTTTATAGAAGAAGGTGACAAACAAGCAAGCGGTTCATCAGATGTTAAGTGACCGCTACTTATAAGCATCTGCACCAAGCTAAACTGAGCTGCAAACGCGTTGTCAACCTTTAACAGGCGAAGGAGGGGATAGACAAAAGAGGATATTTCGTTTTCCTATCCATCCTTTTCCCCTTCCCATCCGTTCCTTATTATAAAAGGATGGGAAAGGGACTGGAATTAGTCCTCCGGCACCTCACTTATCAGACGAAACGCAGAATACTTCTACTTCACGCCAGTCTTCTGTGAGGTCGTGGTATTTCAACGGTCGAGCCGGCCTATTCGTGCAAAGGATGTTGTTGTGGGCTCTGCCACTGTTATTAACGTTAACACTGGATTGCCCTGTTTACAAGACAAGAACCCTTTATCTTATAGCTACACATATGGTGTAAGGTCCGAACCCAATTTAAAATACAGGTACAAAAACTACTAAGATACTCACGGCCCAGTTGGTGCTGAGGTCCAGGTAGAAATAGCTCGAGCCGAACCAGACCGAGTACGTCAGCGCAATGAACACCCAACTGTATGATGGAACAATTTAAAAATATCAATTGACAGAGTTACACATTGGAAAACTACAATTTACGTTACAAAGACGTGATCGCACCTGTACCAGCGTATGGACTCCCTGTGCAGCAGCTTCATGGCGATGTAGAAGAGCGTGTAGAGGAAGAGGTTGCTCATGAGCACCAGCAACAAGTGCGACGCGAAGTCCCGCCCGTGCTGCGCCACGCTGTCAACGTACAGACAACACTATTATACATGTAATGCGTAACCAAAAACTTTTAATCTTTATATTACTCCATTTTTTTATTTATTATATATTCGAATATTCACTGTAACTAGATGTAGTAATAACTAGATGGCGCTGTCATAAAAATGTATATAATTTTTATGACAGCGCCATCCAGTTACGTCTAACCTAAATTCGATTAATGCATTGTTCTATCGTTCACAACACAATAATATAATTTGGAAGATTTTACATTTCTACACAATACATTTTTTACGGTCGGACTTCGACCACGGGATGATATACGTTACCCGTATGCGGCGATGGCCCAGTTGGCCAGGTTGGCCAGCACGAGCAGCACGCAGCGGCCGCAGCGCGCCGGCGTCACCGCAGCACGAGGATGGGTGACCAACTCGCGGACAGCACGCCACAATACACCACAGTCTGTAAAGTAACGGCATCTCTATTAATATGCCTAATAAAGCCAATGGTATACATTTGGATTGTTTATAAATCCATATATTCAGAGCTGATCGACAGATTTATTTTGTAGAAACAGCAAATGAGGAAGTAGTGTTGTGACTACCGCTACCAACATCCGATTTCCAGCCCTTTTGTCTAGAAAAGGGAAGAAGAGAACATAAGGAAGAATACAAAAAGGAGGGGATAGGAAGGGATTGTGGTCTACGACCGTTACCTCATCAAACGAAACTCAGAAGTATACCATACCACTTGAAGTCTGTGAGAGTTCGGTGAGAGTTTCCAAGTCGTGCCGGCCTATTCGTGCAACAGCTGCTGCTGGCTGTACCATTTGTTCCGGTCGCAGTTCTACGACGTACCTGAATGTAAAATGATGGTGCTAGTATTTCAACTTACCAAATCTGAACCTGCCCAGGTAGTAGATCTGGAATGTCATCACGAGGCAGGTGAAGAGATGCAGCACTGTGAACACCACCCAGAAGTAGAAGTTGGCGTTCAAGACTCCCACCAGACCTGATGACATTTCATATCATATCCATTGAAAGTGAAGATACAAGATGGTACTTGTATGCAATCGTACTGCAGAATTTGCAGGATGCTTAAATAGTCAAGGTCTAGATGTTCAGGTGTTCAGATTAGCTATGGATAACAGCCCAACGATGAGGAGGCGGTGATGAAGTGATCATACCTATAAAGATGATGAGGGCCAGCACGCCGAAGGTGGCGTGCGCGCGTGCGTTGATGTCCGGATGGCGCGCCTGGTAGATCTTCACCATGCACAGCACCGCCGTCACGTACATGAACGACGTATCTGATGATCAAATGATCTCTCATGAGACGTATGGCAGCAACGAAATTAAACTATGCTCGTATGTGTCGTTGGATTATTTCACGGCGTAAACTTTTTTCTGCACTGTACCACCACGCGTCTGAAACGTGCTGCGAAATGCCCATCTCTATCTGCATGAGTGTCTGACGTACCGAACTGGAAGTTCATGCTGTTGGGGCAGACGTGGTACGCGGCGGAGAGCAGCCCCTCGCTGACCAGCGCCACGCCCATTGCGTACAGCAGCCCGAAATGCTGCGGAATACCCATCTCCTTCTGCAAACAAATAAATTAAATAATCAAAATATAAGCTCACGGCCCAAGGTCGTTTATTGATACTCGTTGAGGCCAGATAGTATATTTGGTACCACCCGTATGGTGTCGTCCCGGTAACGCATGGTGGCGGCACGCCTACTCAGTGCGCTGTTCTAACAGCAGCAGGAACAGGAAGACCAACGCACTGATTAGAACGTAGCCCAGGTGCCCAGTGATGCGTCATTATGACATCGCAGCAGTAACGAGGGCCAGGTAGTGTGGGTACCTCTCGCGGCGTGTCCGCCCGGTGCCGCTGGTGCCGCCGCCACACCTGCAGTAGAAACAGCGCGCCGAGCAGCACGTAGCCCAGGTTGGAGTACACGTGGTTGAAGTCCGACAGCACGAGCAACGGATGCGCGCACAGGAAGTTGAAGTAGCACAGATCCTGGTTGCCGGACTGGTTCAGCAACTGATCGAAAACAATGGATGTTAAAATCAAAACTAGCCAATGCTAGAAGCAAGCAAACAACTACGCTTCAACATTCCAACAATGGGAAGAGAAAATAAAAGTCGAGACTTAGAATATTGAGTACCTCAACTTCACGGCTGTATTCTATAAGGTACTGGTACTGATCAAACCAGCATATTCATGCAATAGCTGCTGCTGGCACGCTTTTCTCGGGTGAGTATGTATACAAGTGGATCCGTTCCACTGTGACCTTCTGTAGCCTAATCGGCTTGACTGAGTTTGAAGATTGAGATTCGTATTCTTCTTTGGAGTGTCATAGCGCATACGACTTACGCGCTGGTAGGTGACGACGAGCTGCACGACAGGCAGCGTGTAGAACACGGCCACGGTCAGCACATTCCAAAGGTACATCTTGGACCGCGCCGACAGTACACGAGGTCTACATCTGTTGATATATCACAATATTTTAAATTACCCTCCATCCTAATAATAATTATTAGAAAAAAGAAAGCACGCTAAGTTGTCGCTACATCAGGTAGTGTTTTTTTAATTTTCATTAGGTGCCGTATTTTCAAAATTAAAATATTTTTTTTATCATAATGATCCGAGTCAGGACTAAGACAAAAAAAAACGAAAAAATTATGAAAAATGTACTGTCATAAGTCAGTGATACGTATGGAAATTATGAAAAAATGGAAATTACGTTGAAAGATTCCGTCACACATACACGCGTTGTTAAATAAACGCTTATTAAAATAGTATCAATAATAATCTGGCTTATTTTACCTATTCAAAGGGTAGCAGAGATAAAATAATAATGTTTTCTTTAAGAGTTTTGCGTATAGCTTTCGACAGAATCATTTTGTTATCACTTCCACAAAGTCTGGGTGGAAGTTAATCATTTTAACACAGTCCAGTATTAATAAATAGGACTTAAGGACATAAGAATTAACCGTAATATTTGATTTTTAAAAATTAGCTAGTTTATTTCTGTACCATAACATAAGGGGTACCTCAAGGTTATATTTTAGGCCCACATATGTCGTTTTATCGTTTTATTTTTCTCAATGGATAAATAAGACAAAATATTTAATTAATAATACAGAATATATTCTTGGAGAAGAATAAAAATATAAATATTTAGGTAAACAATTTAAACTTACCTAGACAAGTTAGCCACGCAAAGTCTACCGCTTTGAAGATAATCTCCATTTTCCACAGTCGCCGTATCCTCAAAGTCGGATTCTGTATCTGAACTGGAGCTGCGATCTGTTTTCAAGTTTCAAATACATAGTTCTAATAATTCATGATATTTACCTTAAAATAATGCAATAATTAAAATATCAGTTATCTATTAAGAGACGACTTTACGTAATTGATTAGTTGTCAACGCAAAGACACATCCGACATTATTCTTACGTTATCAATAACTCATAAATAAACTTTAGGTCTTTAGAATTCCATTGCTAGATAAAAGATTACTGTCAGAGTTACTTCATTGGTATTTGATGTATGTTTGATTCTCACCAGTTCGTATAGGTTGTGCATCTTCGGACACATGCCGACGATAACTTCCACTGCCTTCGGACGTGTTGGCAGCCCTTCTTCGGCGTGCTAAGGGCTCTTTACTGCTACGCGGGACAATAGTCGCTGTCCTACCTTCTGCAAATCATGAAACAACATAAAGTATAAATACAAAGCTGGAGAAGATAATGTGTATAATACACATGAAATAGTATAACGAGATAGAGATTCACCTGAGCTATACTTTGTATCGTAACTAGATGTTGCGCGCGACTTCGCACGCATTCTTTTTGTAACTTAATTTCGCGTAATTTGCTTGGCATTTATAGGTGAATGTCAAGCAGTTGGTATCGGTTTCCATAGTAATATATGACATGACAGTAACAAACGGTCAAATAGTTGTTATTGTCATGCATACATTACCATGGCGACCGATTATATTTATCCAGGACTTTTTATGGGGACACGCGGGGGCACGCAGTGCCCCAAAACAAATTACGAAAATATCGAAGAATTGCCATTTAAAATGAAAGAATTTGAAAAAAAAAGTAACAAAGAAATAATTTACTTTGAAGTTTTCCTCAAAGCACAGTGGCAAGGGGTGGGGAGGGGGTAC
>DWTW01002712.1:0-10700 GCA_018246275.1 Papilio slateri
GTCAAATCCTCTTCTCCCTATCCTTTCCCTATTAGAAGAGCGCTCTACCACTGTTTTGATTATAGTTATGTTAAATCATTATTTCCAGTTAAATAAAAGATACTTTTCTATATAGATTTAGGAGTACCCGTAACCCATGAGCATGTATGCATAGATGTATGGAGGAACAGGTGTGCCGGGATCGAATGGAAATCCGTGATCTCTGCCTACCCCTCTGGGTACGGGCGTGAGCGCATATTTTTACATAGATTTAATGTATCAAATGACACATTTATTACAGAAAAGAGCTAGAAGCTTGGGAATTGAAAATGATTGCCATAGGACGTACAGATTTAGTACGCCAGAAGCCAGCGCGACAACCAAAAAAAGCGAGAGGTGTAAAGGAACAATAGGAATTCGGGTGCTCTGACGATTCTATCGACTTCAAAGAATTTGATAATAAGCAAAATGTATTAGACGTAAAATGTATTGAGAAAGAAATAATTAGTCCCACAAATCCAACAAGTAAAACACAAGAAGTGACACAAAGTGAAGTGTCAAAAAGTAATTTAACTACCAATCTACAACAAATGACTCTGAATGAAGTTTCAGGAAGTATTGATAAGCAAGCAAATAGTACTACAAATCCTAGTAAAGAATCAGATTCAAACAGTATTAAAGATATTAAGCCAAGTGGGTCCTTAGATCGTCAGAGCACGGGTGACACGAAGACCGAACAACCTCAGTCCGAAACGAAACAAAGTAAGAACATGATGGATAGCATTAAGAGCTTCTTTAAATTTTAATATTTTTTTGCTTTTGTAAATTAGTTCCTTATTTCTGTAAATCATAGTTCATTAAATAAAATCATCTGTTAATAAAAATCATTATTAGAATGTCATTCATAGTTTTATTTTGATGTAATCTATCTTCATTTTGTAGTTTATTTATGCCATTAGTTATTGTTTAAATTTTTCTTGTACAGAACACATTGAAGTTAATCCTGTTACCAAAACACACGATGATCTATGAGAAACATTTTTCATTTTCTGACCGAAAACATATTTGCCGAGTTTTTGTTTTCAGATCAAGTTCAGAATGTAATGAATATAGTTTTTATCTTAAGGCCTCCGTCCCATCTGGGTAACTTAGACCACAACCAAACATTACTAAACCAAGAATTTGGTATGTAATTCTAAAAGGCATGTTGTTTGAAATGATGGAATACAAAAAACACCCTTCTTGTAATGGTAGTTCAATATTTCCAAGTCCCGTTTTAAAACAAGTCACAGTAATATTTAAACACTACTGCTGTAAGGCGACACAGACACCACTATGATACCATTATTAAGTTGACTTTAGGCGGTTGCATTTGCACTCGAGGCGCCTTCGGGCGAAATATAATCTAAAATATAATTTAATGGTTTATAAATGAACTTAACTGTTATATTTCAGAAACCGGGTTCTACGAATATTATCACTAAAACGCAAGGAAAATTTATTACAACAATTTTTAATTAGAATATTATACAAAATATAATTTAAATAAAATCTATTTTGTTTAATTTTTTTTTTGTTTTGAGGCACCAATATGAATTAGTTTACCGAGAAGATTTTTATTGTACATTTGTTGATTTGTCCTTAACATTGCACTCTTAATTTTGAGTGTATGGAGCATAAGTCCATGATTTTGATGAATATAGTATTTATTCAGTCATATAGAGGTTTAATAAAGGATTAATATTACAACAATTATATTGTGATGGTAATTTACAAGTTTAATAATTTTACAAAGTTTAATGTTTATACAACAAACAGGTCTTTTTCGTATTGAAGTTGGCAACAAAAGGTAGATAACAATTGATGAGACGTGTTTAACAAATGTTTGTCTCGCTCACTCCCTGTGACAACCTTCATGCAAGTGAAACTGTCTAGGTGGATACTACATGTACACAGTAACATGATACCTAAGTCCGATGACGTCACAGCAGCGTTTTTGTGCATTGGACTAAAAGTTCATAAATAAATCAAACCAGATTAATAATGTAGTTAATTTTTTTTAAGTGAAAACTTCTTTAGGCGTTTTAAGCACTTTACAGTGAACAAAAATCATACAACCGCTTCATCGTCACCGAAACGCCTTCCATGAGCTGTATGTATACTTTGTATCTATACATAGATATACCTCATTAGAAATTGGCGATGATGGTGCTGTCAGTGATGATGGTTAGAGTTGTTGAAATTATGGATTAAAGTTGATTTTTCTGAAGTGTAAAATAATTATATAATTACTTTTTATGTAAAATAATTGTAATAATTCTGAAGAGTTAACTTTTATTATGAAAAATAATTGCAATATTTATGTACAATGGCGCAATAAATGAAAATTGTATTTCACCACATACATGACAGCACTTTCTACTGATAAATAAAACAATTCATTCGAAATTATTACCTAGAAATTCTTTAGGGACTGCCAAAGAAAACAAAGAGAAATACTAATCTTAGTAGCTCGACAATACAATTCACAAGTTACTTAGTTTTAAGTACACACGTAAAGAAAGGAGAGGTCTAAATGGGTGGAGTGAGCCACATTATTCCACACGAAAATGTTTTGTGATGTTTATGTAACTAACAAATAGATACGTAAGGACGCTGCCATATTTAAATAAAATTCGATTTACTGTGCAGTAATAACACTTGGATTTAATGGATATTCAAAATCTTTGGTACAAATTTACTAAGTTATATGGTTTTAGAATTTGATACCTTACGGTAACAATAACTTTTCAATTATAGAATAAAAGCTGATTTTTACAGTTATTATTTTTGTTAAAAATCAAGTACAAACACCTTAGATTACATTTATTAAAAATTCTTATAAATTTTACTTCATAATGGCCTTTTTGTCTATTTTATATATATCATAATATAAACATATTTTTTTTTAATATTGATGTTTCCCACAACACAAGTAGTATGGTCAAGGTTGCAGGAGTCCACTGAATGAGAGTGGTAATAAACCAATCTTGTAAAAATCCTCGGGGAAGGCCTATGGCTAAAAGTGGGCATCCAGTGACTGATGACCATTATAACAACAATTATAGTTTATCAATGTATATGTCCAAATGAGACAAGGATACTGATTTGTGACTATTCTGAGAGTCAATCAGACCCAAAAACAAACATTTAAATTTTGGGAGAGTCAGGGTGTGTCAATGTTATTTCTAACTTTTAATTTATACTCTGTACCTTCTTTCACATTTATTTATTTAATTACCAATAAATCTGTATCCTTGCAATACAAAAAATTAACATTAAATGTAACATAGCTGTCCCGAGCTCATTCTATAAAAGTTAATAGTTTTAATGGATACAAATTTATGTGTGACCTAACCTGGTCATTATAGGTATGAATACATAATAAATATTAGTTTTATACTAGACAGGAAACAAAGACACAATGGTTTAATACAGTCCTCAAATATTAAGCTAATTATTTTATTATCAGAATAGTATTAAAATGTACATACAAAAATATTGAACAGTTGAATTAACTGTGCATTAAATATTAAATGCAATATAGAATAAGTTCCAGGGCTATAGGCTAAGGTAATTTTTCACCAGCTACAATTATTAATATATAATCTAAAAATGTAAAGAACTCATAAAATCATAAACACGCTATAAAGATCTGGCACACAAGGCGAATGAATGTTACCAAACTATTAAAATCAATGGAATAAAATAATTATATACCATATGCAAGGAAATATTATATTACAATTTACAATTGGTAATGCTCTTTAAATAAAAATGTTTATTTATTATGAGAAAAATCTGAAGAATTTCACAGCATTGCTTTACAGTCTCCGAACATTAAAACCTATTGACAATAATGGAAGTTCATGAATACAGTTTGATCTATATAAACATACTATATAACATATATAGTGTTAACTGGTTCCCTTGTCAGCAAAAATTTATTTAAATGTACAAATATTAAAACTAGAATGGCAATATGTGACTAAAACGCACACTTGTCACAAATTCTTTAAAGGCACAAGCAATCAGCAACATTGTTTTACATCTTCCCTAGTGCCCCAAGAAATAACAATAAAACGCTGTATGTACAATGCATTCCTTCAGAAGAAATGTAATACCTGCATTGTACATTATGTGGTAATATCTATTAACATGGTGTGAAGCGATTGTATGCATATAGTTGTAAAAAGAAACACACAAACATCTTGTGAAATCAGCATCACCAACTGCATAACATTTAAAATTAGTTTTACTTTCTCTGCAGAAATTCCTTGTAATTGTAAAAGGGCATTAGCAATATTAGAACTACTTTCCTTACGAAAAAATAATAATTTCGTGACAACATATAAAATTAATGGTAAAAAAAAATATGACTGTTCGACTTTAAAAATAGACAATCCATTAAATATTTGTATGAATAATGATAATAAAACTATGTCATATTTATTATCGACTAGTTTACTTATTAAGGAGGGGTCTTGCGATAGTGCATGCTCAGGTGTTGGTGGTAGTAAAGCTGTCAAGTCATTGATTACCTCTGTGACGTTATTTTCACTAGTAAATGTTTCCAAATTACTGGCTGACACTCCATTATTTACAAAACACGTATTAACTGTATTAACCTCTGTTATAACGGGTATGTCAACATTTTGATCTAGCATAGGAGTTCGAAGAGAATCTGAAAAGAATTATTAAAACTATTTAATATCATTTTTAACTATGGTAATAGTAACACAATTTTACAAAAACAAACCTCTACAATGTTCATCATTAATTTTTCCTGATATAAGCTGCAATCTATTGTGAGAATTTTCTAAAATTCTTTTTCTACGTGCCTCACGACGTGCTGTTGCTGCATCAGCCATATTTGATTACCTTACAAATTGGAAGTTCCAATTTGAATTTGACTATTGACAGCTTTTGTTGCCTGCTTAAGCAGCCATAGTTTTAAGACCAAACACAGATATAGTATGTTGTGTAACATAATATTAATCTGTGTTTAAGTTGTCTTAAATATGGTACTTTATGATTTTAACATGGTAATTAATATTAGTATTAATATATGCATTAAAGATATTTTATCATAGATGTATGTCCAATTTTTGTTTCTTCTTTTTCCAGTATAATGAGAAGACAAACATTTTAACGTAATTATGACATACATGAGTATCAGTGACGTTCAAAATGAGAGAATGCGGCCATACAATGACTCTTGTCTACTTGTTACTAAAATGTGATTTAATATTGGTAAAACAGGCCATACACGTTGCGACAATCGAACCGACGCAACGACAGTTCGATTACCACATCACATATACGTTGTGACTGGGTCGCACAGAAGGTCTTGGGAAAATGCACCAGTCGTCGGATGTCTTCAGTACGAATGGGACTGGGAGTAGTCTTGATATGACAAATAATAGTATGGATAATTCTGCGTTCATTCGTCTGCCGAGTAAAGTGGAGGACTAATTCTAGTCCTCTTCCCCTTCCCACCCTTTTAGGAAGGAGAAGCGGATTTGACCGGAGAGGGGATGGATAGGAAAATATATTATCCTTTTTTTCTGTTTATACCTTCTTCTGTTTATTAAAAGTAGGCAACGCATCTGGAACTCATTAGACAACGAGATCGTTACGGAAGCTTATGAGTAGCTCACTCATTTACGATCGGGTGAATCGCTTGCTCATTGGCCATCTTCTAGTATAAAAAAAACTATGAGTAAACAACAAAAATTGCAATTGCTGTATAAATGCATAGTTAAAAGGAAAACGAAACCTAAATTGTCAAAAACTGGTTTCTTAGAAGAAATGTATATACACTGACATGAGCTTGCTCGACGAACTATTTATTTCCTCCGTGTTGATAAATGAACGTGCAGACGTGCAGGTGGCACGTCTGCACGTTCATTTAAAGACTGATTAGCTTGGTCGCACGAACCGTCTCAAACATTAACACTTACGTTACGACCGGTGTGGTCGTGACAGGTTCGATGACTATGACCTATGACGTAACCTTGGCTACGGCCAAGGTTACGTCATAGGTCAGTCGCTTTACGACTAATCCATTAACGATCGAACCTATAGCATACGACCAATGTCCGTGGGACATTGTTGCAACTTGTATGGCCCGTTTAAGATTTGTATTTGACTGTAATCGCTTGTGACGTTAGGAAACTGAGAATCTCAATAAAAAAATGAACGCAGTAAAAATATAAATATGTAAACTTTTAGTTTCTTAATTTACTTAGTAAAATA
This sequence comes from Papilio slateri, assembly GCA_018246275.1. Taxonomy (NCBI): domain Eukaryota; kingdom Metazoa; phylum Arthropoda; class Insecta; order Lepidoptera; family Papilionidae; genus Papilio; species Papilio slateri. The sequence continues at coordinate 6,277 of DWTW01002712.1, forward strand.
AAAAAAAAACATAAGAAACAATTAATTGCTGTTAAATGTTGCTTGTTGTAATTATATCATTATTATTAGTTATTTGTAAAATTTTCATTAAAATATTCAAGAGATGCATAAACAAAAACAGACTTAATACTTTTATTTATCATCAAAGAGTATAAAATATATAGCATATACAATTTTTTTTTATCTTGACCGGAAGTCAGTATAATGTATTTGTAATTTTGTATTGTCTGTTGGACGGTAACGCTGAGAAAAGGTTGTTGTTTGGCGCCTTTACGGGGCCGGTTAGATATTGTAAATTATTAGGCATTTATTTAAAAGCGAACCATAGTTCGCTATTAATATAAGATGGGTGACAAAGGCGATGGAGGTAAATTAAAAATTCGCTTATGCTTGTGTTTTTAAAATAAATGAACAATTTTAGTGACAGCTTACCTTTTGTTTTTTGGTTAACAGTACAACAGCGTTATATTGTCATTTTTTTATGGTTGTAGAAACATTCGATGACGCAGTCGAGGAGAGAGTTATAAACGAAGAATATAAAATATGGAAGAAGAATACACCATTCTTATACGACCTGGTGATGACCCATGCTCTGGAATGGCCCTCGCTTACTGCTCAATGGCTCCCAGATGTTACCAGACCAGAAGGAAAAGACTATTCAGTACACAGGTTAAATTATCAATCAATAAATTTCATTTAATTTTATACCAATGAATTCTACATTTTCTTAATGTCAATTATTTTTGAATACTGGACGTGTATTTTGTATTACTCATATGAAAACTTCGAATTAAATAAATGATATTTCATTACTTGATACCTAAAACTAGAATATGCTGTATAAACATACAAGAACCAAGAAGAATGACAGAATTGTGTATAGTGTTTCTGTAGTCTCTATCTCTCCATGAGTTCACACTGCAGAAACCATTCACATAAAACATGTTGACATCTCCCTCTTTCTAGGGAGATAACAATATGTTTTATGTGATGTTTTCAGAAGTGAACTCACGGTCTGTGTGCAACATCTTTTGTTTCTGTTTATTCTGTCTAGTAGACAAATGTATCTCTTCAATGTTTGCCTTTGGACATTTAATAAATAATACATAATTAAATTAATTAATAAACATAAAATAATTTCAGGTTGATTTTGGGCACTCACACTTCAGATGAGCAGAATCACTTGCTGATTGCTAGTGTTCAGCTTCCAAATGAAGATGCACAGTTTGATGCGAGTCATTATGACAATGATAAAGGGGGTAAATACCATATATTATGTCTTAATAAAAAAGTATATAATATTGGACATATATAACTACTGTATTGTAATAAATATGTATAATTAATTAATTTAATATATTAAATATTTCAGAATTTGGTGGCTTTGGTTCTGTATCTGGTAAAATAGACATAGAAATCAAAATCAACCATGAGGGAGAGGTAAATAGGGCTCGTTATATGCCTCAGAATCCCTGTGTCATCGCCACCAAGACACCTTCTTCAGACGTCCTTGTGTTTGACTACACTAAGCATCCATCAAAACCAGAACCTTCAGGAGAGTGTCATCCCGACCTTAGGTAAGAAACTAAACTTTAAAGTTTTATTATTACTATCACATAGTAAGATATGAAATATTAAACAGAAATTAAATAAAGTTTTTCTATTGTTTTTACAAATTTTTTTAGATTGCGAGGACACCAAAAAGAAGGTTATGGTTTATCATGGAACCCTAATCTGAATGGTTACTTGCTATCTGCAAGGTAAGAGTTTTTCATAAGAAAGAAGTTGTGATTTAGTGAAATTTCTCTTGTACTATAAAACATATTTTTCAGTGATGACCACACAATTTGCCTGTGGGACATCAATGCCACCCCAAAGGAGGGGCGCGTGATTGAAGCTAAGTCTGTGTTCACGGGGCACACGGCAGTGGTGGAGGATGTTGCGTGGCATCTGCTGCATGAGTCTCTCTTTGGCTCTGTTGCCGATGACCAAAAGCTGATGATCTGGGACACCAGGTACCTTATTTATTATTCATATGGACATCACATAATGTAATCAAAAAAAGAAACATTTTATCTGCTATTTATTACATTTTGTGCTATTAAATAAAATTAAATGAATATGAGGTTTTTTGTTCTATAGTATAGTAATATAGTTTTAATAAAAATGTGAAGTAAATGTATTCTTCAAATTATTAGTCTGCCAAAACACTTTTGAAAACTGTCTTGGTAACATTAGCAGAGCTCACAACATCTGTTGCACAAATGGGCCGGGTTGACCTGTGAAATACCACAACCTCACAGAAGACAGGCGTGAAGTAGAACTATTTCTATGTTTCCTTTGATGATTGAGGTGTTGAGGCCTAATTATAGTCCTTTTCCTTTTCCCATCCTTTTCTAAAAAGAAACGGATGGGAGGGGGATGACAAGGGAAAGGGATGGCTTTCCTATGAAAAGGAAATATCCTTTTTCTATTTATCCCTTCCTCTGTCCATTATAGGTAGGAGACATATCTACAACTCTTGTCGCCTATGGTCAGTGGTCATTAAAATCAGGTGAATCACTTGTTTGCCACCTTCACTATATAAAAAAAAACTATAAATTACTTTTATTTTCAAATGACAACCAGACATCTAGTTATACAAAAATCCACTGTCCTATGGTTTAACCATATGTGAAATTCAAGCATTACCACAAATATGTTTGGGCTATTAATTTTAGTTGTTTAATTGTAAATGAAACAGGTGTAATAACACATCAAAACCTTCCCACACGGTGGATGCACACACTGCGGAGGTTAACTGCCTGAGCTTCAATCCCTACTCCGAGTTCATCCTAGCCACAGGCAGCGCTGATAAGACTGTAAGGAACATTAAAACTTTGTTTGCTTTGTCTTATGTTTTGTTATTTTGTTAGCACAGGAAATATGCATAGGTAAAAAGAGTAAAAAAAACATTTAGATTCTATATCTGTCCGAGATAATTTTCTTTCCTTAATTACTATTGTAAGTGCTATATAATTGCAGCAGTGTACAATTTATTTTTGCCTAATGAGTGAAGTACTCTCTAAATACTTAAACTTCTTTTGTCTGTCACTAATATTTTTCTGTCTTATTGTAGTGAATCAACTTCAATTGATTCTTTTACATCATCCAGGATGACAGAAATAGCTATAGCAATCCTCTTCTCGCAAGCTAACTAGCTCTTAAATGTGACAGAAAGTGACCTTTTAACCAAAAATGGACTATAAATAATTTTTTTGTCCTAAATTACAAGCAAAATAAAATTGGTAGAGCCCATAACAGCATCTATTGCATGGATGCACCGACTCAAACAGAGAAATATAACCACACAGGAGACAGGCGTGAAGTAGAAGTATTTCTGCGGTTTGTCTGATGAATGAGGTGTCGGAGTCCCAATTCCAGTCTTCTTCAAGGAAGGGAAAGAGGATTTGACAGGAAAGGGATGAATAGGAAAAGGAAATATCCTTTTTCCTCTTTATTCCCTCCTCTATCTATCAATAGATAGATAATGTATCAGCAACTAATTAGCCTGTCGCAGATGCCTATGGGTAGTGGTTACTTTACATCAGGTGAACTGCTCGTTTGTCACCTTGTCCCATAAAAAAAACTGCAAGATTCATCTTCATCCTAACCCCGAGAATTTCGCAAACCTAAAACCAGATATTTTATCATCCATTAGCGAATATTTGAAGATGTATAAATTCTGATTGAGAAACATTGAATATGTAAGATCCAATAATGTATTATATGCAGGTGGCGCTTTGGGACCTGCGCAATCTGAAGCTGAAGCTGCACTCGTTCGAGTCGCACAAGGACGAGATCTTCCAGGTGCAGTGGTCGCCGCACAACGAGACCATACTCGCGAGCAGCGGCACCGACAGAAGGTATTATGATTCCTTATTGATACATCACTAGCATAACCACAAAGCTTTCCCATGATCCATGTGGTTACCAATGTCCCTACGCTTATTTATGATGCCTTGCAAGCCTGTGACATGAACCTCCTTTTAGAGGAAACTTATTCCTCATCTGTCGACCTTTGTTTGTTTGATGTCCTTTGTTGATAAAGCAATTATCAAATTTCGCATTGATCTGGCTGTTAGCTGACAGAATATGAAATGAAAATGAAAGTAATAAGGTTGACAGCTGTCAACCTTATTACGTTCAGTCTATGCACACTACCAGTTTGTAGTCAGTGGTTACAAGTACAGTTATTTATTATTATAAATATGGTACACTCAAGAGCACATAGACTTATATACTTTGGACTTGGGTCAGGCCCCATGGGTATTCATGGATTATTACGTTCAGTCTATGCACACTACGAGTTTGTAGTCAGTGGTTACAAGTACAGTTATTTATTATTATAAATATGGTACACTCAAGAGCACATAGACTTATAT